>ML837482.1:0-45618 GCA_009831015.1 Picea engelmannii | reverse complement strand
TTGCAATGTCTAACAACTCCTGAAATTTTCTCAACTCCATGAGTTAGAAACATTTCAGTTGTTAGTATAATTATTTCCATTCAAAAACATATATACATGCACTCACAAAATGCATTCACCAAATGCATTTAAGTATACAATTCTATCATGTATGAGTGCAACTCTGCCACTTACTAGACATGAGTGCAAATCTCAATGCCTATTTATTCAATGCACCTTTGTATTGATTTTCAGAATGATCTTTATCTAAGTCATGTATCTCACCATAAATAAATTGTAAATCTGGCCAATGTCTTGACACATTCTCCACACACTTCCCATTGTATTCTCAATTATTTGGATGCCTTTCTTTTCGACCCAAACACTACACGAAGAATATAATTCTATGGTGTGCATTAGTGTTAGCAAAAAGGTTGTAGTCGAGGTTTTAATTAAATATGGGAAGCTCATTGGGCATTTGTGTGGTACGTAACCTTTCTATATCCATACCTTTCCATATCCAACCTTGTCCTGGGCTCATACATGACTAGCTTTCTTGGCATCATTCCTATAACACGTTCTTATCTTTTATTTATTTGGTTATTACCTCAAAACCAAATTAACATGACATGATACTATGTCAGTATGTGCATTCAAAAGCTAAAAATATTTGATAACTATAACATGCCTCTAGCCTTTACCACTCCTAGTGGTATCTTATTCGTGTTAATGTGTTTAAAAAATACCCTACTGCGTATTATAAAAAATCAATCTGTGGAAATTCTTACCTGAATTTCCCTTTGGAAATTATGCAACATAATTTCAAAAGATAAATACTTACCTGCATAGTTTCCATTAAACGAGTTTAATGCTACCTGATTAGCTGATGACAGTAGAATCTCTCATTCCTCTTTATCAGTCATATAATCAACATTCCAACTTTTTGTTTCTTCCTTCCATATGCAAAAATATTATCAGAAACACTTGCAAATATGCAAGAATTCTCACTTTATGGTTGTCCCATCAAGCCATAACATACTTGTTTCTATAGTAATTGTAGCAACTTCTTTCTCCTTGTAACACTTTTCCTTCTTTATCCCAGAAGTCTTCAACTCTTCTGGATTCCTAAATCTTCATGTTCTCTTCACTATAACCACTGTGCATGATTATTTTTTACCTGAGCACTTTCTAGACAAATCACTCCTGGATGCCTTTTCTTTTCCATCGAAATACTAAACTGATATTAACCTTCATCTTTTATTTATTTCTTGGATCCATCTATCCCAAATCAACCTTGGATGAATTATAATTCGAATCATGTTGTCTTATAGACTTTGGATCTTCAACATACATTTACTTTTTGAACTGAACTACTTCAACTCTTTCTTGACTAAATACTTTAATATTTGAGTTTTCTTGCACTCTTCTCATATCCTTGCCAACTAGCCTCAAACTTGGCTTGCATAGCCAATCTCTAGCATACTGTAAGGATGCACATATGTCTCCTTCTCTAGCTACATAGAATTAATTAAAAGTACTTAATACTTCTTTTACTTTACCATCATAATTTCAAGTGATATTTCCACCCCATGTAAATGTCACTCGTGGCTCTATGCAACTTCAGATGGATTTTTTTCAGATACCATCTCTTTTCCATTCAAACCATGCATAGAACCATTTTATTATTCATGGTTCCTTACTGACTCTCTACGGAGATTCATTTTACTTTTAAGTCTTTATTGGCTTTGACATCTCCATGCTATTGTGGAAATACCTTCAATACCTTTGGAATGCATCAACAATCCTATAATATTCTTTCTTTCCCTCCTGGAGTGTTGTAGTGTATTCCCATTAGCTTGCTATCTACCTCACTATTTCTTCTTCCATTATCCTGGGATGTTCATGGACTTGCAACTACATATTATGTTGATATTAATTTTCAACATGCCACTATTATTTGGATCTCTCTGATCCAACTCCTACATGACCCAATTATATTTCCAGTCATATTTTCTGAGTAACCTTGGATAGTTAACACCAACTTCCTTCTTGAGGTACTTGATTTATCCCTTCCTTATATGATGATATCATCACTTGGATTTTCTTGATGACTATTACTTTCTCCTATATTGACCAATCTAATTTCAACCTGACTGGCATAATACCCTTCCAGCATGCCATATTGATGCACTCTTTATCCATATATGCATTAAGCGCATTTATTTACCTAATTACTATCGTTTTGATAGTCAATTCCTTTTATAATAGATCTAACTCCAATGTATTGCTTAATCTGTATATTGGTTTATTTGGGAGTGAATGTAATTTCACTAATTCATTCACTACATGATCTATTCCATTGCCCATATTCCATTTAGTACTTAACTAACATGAGTGAACTTCATATAGTGGCTTCCCAAGACTTTATGGTTGCACCCAGATTCATACCTTAACATTTTGTAGTCTTGGATTTTGATCATCTTATGAAAGGTTTTTTTCATATCACTCTTCCCTGAGTACCTTTTCTTATATTTAACTAAATTTCAGCCTTCTCACCTCTTAATAACTAAAAATTTATAACTCTGCAAAAATGTACAACCAACAACATTTGTTAGGCTAAATAATTTAACAAATTTATGAAATTATGTACAATTTTGTTCCAATAATGCATCAGAATTATTTCTTTTGATTTCTTGAAAATTGAGTGCCTATGCATTTTTTGGGTAGATAATTAGATTCCTCTATCCAGGACCTTTCTAATGACTTCTCCCTTGCTCAATTCTGAGTCTTGAGTAGAAATTTATGATCATTTGAAAATTGTCCATTAATTTATTTTGTTCACACTTCAACTTGGTGCAAATTTGCACTGTAATTATGAATTTATGCACCTACTCCATTGGATTTTTAGTAGGATCTCCATTGGGTTTCTTCATATAAATATTTTGGACAGTCTTTCCAAATTTCACCTCTGTTTGGGTTATGGGCTACAAGTTACAACCTGCTGAAGTTATAGGCCAATTAGTGTTTTTGGTCTGGAAGGCTACATGTAACTTCTTTGCCATCTTAAACATTTTTAACATGCCCAAAATTTTAATTCATATCTAGGACTAGTTTATATGGTTCAATTTATTTCCATAGACTACTCCTATGCCTCAATATGATTCTGGAGCAAAACATTATGAACATTCGAAGTTAGTTGGGTCTTAAAATTTACCCTCCATTGTTTGTCTTGTAAATTTACCCTCCATAAAAGTTATGTTTGACGAGCGGTTTACACCATTAGAAATCTCTCTCTGGGCTCTTTCATTTGAGCTACAGAGATAGAGTGTACCTTGGTATGTACACTCTATTCTCGAGGTTTTTGAGTAGCTAAAAACATTGTTCAGGGCATAAAAAAATGCGCTACAAAAATGACTTTCAAACAGTATAAAATGTTGTAGAATTTCACTGGTTTTTTGTTGTTGTACACCATCCAAACGAATTTGCATGCACAAATTTGAACATGTACACCCATATTTAACATGCACAGCAACACCATAAGGTAGTGCATGCTACGCACACCTATAACCAATGTGGATCACTTCTATGTCACACCAATAACTGGTGCACACTAATTTTGTGTCGCGCGCCAATATCCACCATGAAAAAATTTGGTTCATGCACTAATACATGTTGCGCTCATTTTTTGTGTCTCACGCTCATATTCTATGTGCATTGCACTCTACACGTTGCACAATGCCAAAGTTTAGTACACCCCCACCGTACACCAGTACTCTGTGCGCACCATTAATTAAATTGTCGCACGATAGCATATACCCACATTGTGCGTGCACCAAAGAAAATCCTTTGTGCTATATCAATATTGCACACATGACACACGCCATTATTATGCATGCGTAGAACATGCGCAATAGTATTATGCATGCGCCACTCAATCTGCACTGCGCAATGCTAAATTTAGTGCCCGCACCTGTGCACCAATATTTTCCACGCATTACCACTTTGCACCACGCAGTGCCAAATTTAAGTGCGCACACCTGCACGCCAATATTTTTCGTGCATTACTACTCTGCACCGCGCAGTGGAAAATTTAAGTGCACACAACCACGTGCCAATTTTTTCCATGCATGGCTACTCTACACCGCACAACACCAAATTTAAGTGTGCACACCTGTGCACAATTATATTCCACGCATTGCCACTCTGCACCGCACAACACCAAATTTAGGTGTGTGTATCCATACACCCTTATTTTCCACATATCACATGATTTTTACTGCACATCATGCATGTTTAGTGGACACACCTGTGCACATTCATCTTTTTATGCACACCAATTCCTTTTGAATTATGTTGCAGAAATTAGGGCTTTTGCCAAAAAAATTGCCAATTTTCACCATAGACATTATGCAACTACGAAATTTTTTCAATTTCACCTTGATAACACCAATTCAACCTCTGCAACAAAAAATTGTTGTTGGTTCACATTTCTGAAACGAAATTTTCCCAAACTCAATTTACGAATTGAGAATTTTAATCAACTAATCTCGCTCTGTTTGTCATGGCTTCCCTGTAACCTCAAATTTGACCAATTCCAGGTCTGAATTTGCTAGAAAAAATATTAAATTAAGAATATCTCATTACTTGGCCAAATTCCCCAATTTTCCCATGAATTTAACAACATAAATTGGGGCTTTTGCTCAATTCCACGCAATTGCTTATAATTTTTACCATGGATGCTCTATAACTTGAAATTTGGCCACCTCAAAATCAATTCTCTGTGAAACTTCACTTCAACTCAACTTGCTCAGCCCATCCAGGCTCAGTGTTGAAAACAAGAGCTCTGATACGAAATTGTAGCATCCCCAACATCCAACTATGCTATACCACATAAAAATTTTGACCTGTATGCAAATTAAGACATATACACACAAAAACTCGTGTAGAACTTTATATATATAACTTAAAACAGACAAATACATTTTTTAAATGCACAGATTCATACGGAAATAAAAGTAACATATACATGCAACATAGACAGGAAATACCCATAAATATAAAGATAGGTATAAACCACACACAAGAAAAACCCATAAAATTAAACACATAAATAATAATACAATATGTAATTTAACACACAATTGACACTTATTTTGGTAAAAATATCACCAACTATGTGCATACCTTCCATGAACCTCCCAGCCTTAGACCACTCTTCTCATCACTCTCAACAGTGGGTCACCCCCAAGATGGGACTAAACTCCCCCTGGGTAAAGGGATTCCTAACGAGGATAATGTATCTTAGACAACAGGAAAGAATCCATCACAGGTACCAACTCAAACTAATAGCCTACAGTCCCTCATTCCCCACATGCATGTCCCACCCCAGGAAGTGTGCCCCTTCTCTACTCAAGATTCCTACGACTTCCCCACTTCCTTTCTGGGCTTCAACAACAAGCCGAACAGGAAGTCTCAGAGCCTTGTAGTTGTAGTTTATCACCTTTGGGAATTAATTCCCAACAATTCTCTCGCCTAGAGATATTTTCTCACGTGCTTGACAACCAGCCTCTTCAATCTCCCATGGGCCTAACAACCCACTTCTTCAGTCCATCTCCTAAGCTAAACAGGTGTAGGTATGGGTATGGTATAGGTACAATGATAGTAACAGAAAGGTACAGAGGAAAACCGAATGATTGAGTGAATGATGATGGAATGAATGAATGACCCCCCGGAAAATGAACTAAGTCCAAACTATATGTATGCATGTTCCCAACTTGACACTTTTCATGTTGAGAGATACTTTGTTCCACTTGTCGCCATGCTTAGAACTTAGGATAAAATAATTATCCATACTTTGCACTTTAAGGAATATTAAAATAATATTCATTTTTGGCTTAATCTCCCTAGACTAGCCCCTTATTCTTAACTTTTATCCCCCTCCATTTACCTAACTAGTGGAGTTTAGTCCCCCATACTCTTTTATCATGGTTGGTCTACATGCAATGATGTATTATATTAATTATAAGACATATACAAAAAAAGGCTGACTGCCTTTATCATCTAGGCTCTCCAACCTAATTCAACACATAAGCATCCTAGCTTATAATAACTGGCTCACTAGCCTATACAACACAACATATACAAAAATGATCCCTGGCCAAAAAATCGTGTGCACTTAAGTTTGTTCTGTGTGGTATCCTAGAATGTGCACACATCATCATTTTAAAAGATGGTACATGTGCGGACTATACCATGGAAGGTGCATGCAAAATTATATCAACATCTCACTAGCTTATAAGCATTTTTACATTTACATTTACAATTTGGGGTTCATCCTAGGGCTATTACAATCCCCTCCACTTATTTATGCACTGTCCTCAGTTCATTATATACCATGTACAATTCAAATTTTTAAAAATATCCAATATTTGGCTAATGGAAGCTTGATATCCATCTGGTTCTCTACTTTCCAGCACCAATTATGATATTCATATTATGGCTAGAAATCTATTTCTATATTCCATAGAGTTGCTAATAGGAATAATTCAGCTCATTGTTCCATTTGACACACCCTCCTTATGAAAGAAACCATGCCATAAGCATCCGTCGGTTTCATCCTCCTTGTTTCAATCACCCTTCCAGGCTCAGGCATCCCTTCACTGCTACGCATTCCTTTAGGGATCCATCTTGCCAAGGATTTCACCAAGAAGGAGAGTGCTAACCCATTACCAGAACCCCACCAAGGTTCTACAATTATAGGGATTTAGTGTCATCAATAGTAGTTGTTCTTTCCCAGCATTCCAACTTTAATCAATATTATCTCATCTGCATCACACACATGCAGTTACCAAGAGAGAACATTATAAAAATTCCATTTTAGAAATCAAATTAATTTCATAACGAATTCGACTTTTCCCAAAATAGGAAATTCTATTTCATAAATGTTTTTCATCATTGTTGTAATAATAGGATGTAGTATTCTTTTTGGCTTTCAACAAGCACGATGTTGAATACCATTTTTCTTGCAATGATTATATCTTGCATGCAACCAATAGATTGTCAGTATTTCATGTACATCATATTTTAATTGCAATATGTACAAAAACCTTATGCAGTGATCTCAGAATTTCCTACACCTAGCAATCCAATCACAATTACCAAACAATTTATTAGATAGAATGACTCATCATTCTATGCATATGCTTGTTCGTAATTAATAACATTGAGTTCATTATTTCAATTTTTTGAACACAAAATTTTATGTAGTCACTATTCCTGTGACTACCTGACTTGCAACTTTCCTGTTGCAATGTCTAACAACTCCTAAAATTTTCTCAACTCCATGAGTTAGCAACATTTCAGTCGTTAGTATAATTATTTCCATTCAAAAACATATATACATTCACTCACAAAATCCATCCGGAAAATGCATTTAAGTATACAATTCTATCATGTATGAGTGCAACTCCGCCACATACTAGACATGAGTGCAACTCTCAATGCCTATTTATTCAATGCACCTTTGTATTGATTTTTAGAATGATATTTATCTAAGTCGTGTATCTTACAATTCATAAATTGGAATGGCCAATGTATTGACACATTCTCCACACACTTCCCATTGTCTTCTAGATTATTTGGATGCCTTCCTTTTCAACCCGAACACTACACCAAGAATATAATTTTGTTATGTGCATTAGTGTTAGCAAAAAGGTTGCAGTCCAGGTTTTAATTAAAAATAGGGAGCTCATTCGGTATTTGTGTGGTGTGTAACCTTTCTATATCCATACCGTGTCATATCCAACCTTGTTCTGGTCTTATACATGACTATCTTTCTTGGCATCATTCCTATAACAACTTCTTATCTTTTATTTATTTGGTTATTATCTCATAACCAAATTAACATGACATGATACTATGTCAATATGTGCATTCAAAAGATAAAAATATTTGATAAATATAACATGCCTCTAGCCTTTACCACACCTAGTGGTATCTTATTCATGTTAATGCATTTAAACAATACCCTACTGTGTATTATAAAAATTCGTTCTGTGGAAATTCTTACCTGAATTTCCCTTTGGAAATTATGCAACATAATTTCAAAAGAGAAATACTTAACTGCATAGCTGCCATTAAATGAGTTTAATGCTACATGATTAGTTGATGATAGTAGAATCTCTCATGCCTCTTTATCAGTCCTATAATCAACATTTCATCTTTATGTTTCTTCCTACCATATGCAGAAATATTATCAGCAACACTTGCAAACATGCAAGCATTCTCATTTTATGGTTGTCCCATCAAGCCATAACATACTTGATGCTACAGTAATTCCAACAACTTCTTTCTCCCTGTAACACTTTTCCTTCTTTATCCCAGAAGTCTTCAATTCTTCTGGATTCCTAAATCTTCATGTGTTCTTCACTATAACCCACCGTGCATGATTATTTCTTACCTAAGCACTTTCTATCCAAATCAATCTGGGTTTTCTTTGCCTTTCCATCCAAATACTAAATTGATATTAAACTTCATCTTTTATTTATTTCCTGGATCCATCTATCCCAACTCAACCCTGGATGAATTATAATTCCAATCATGTTGTCTTATAGACTTTGAATCTTCAACATCCATTTACTTTTCGGAGTGAACTACTTCAACTCTTTCTTGACTGAATACTTTAATATTTGAGTTTTCTTTCATTCTTCTCATCTCCTTGCCAACTAGCCTCAAACTTGGCTTGCATAGCCAATCTATAGCATACTTTAAGGATGCACATATGCCTCCTTATCTAGCTACATAGAATTAATTAAAAGTACTTAATACTGCTTTTAATTTACCATCATAATTTCAAGTGATACTTCCACCTCCTGGAAATGACACGCATGGCTCTATGCCACTTGAAATGGAATCTTGTCAGGCACCATTGCTTTTGCATTCAAACCATGCATAGAAACATTTTATTCTTCATGGTTCCTTACTGAATCTCTATAGAGATTCATTTTACTTTTAAGTATTTCTTGGCTTTGCCACTCCATGTTATTGTGGAAATATATTCAATACCTTTGGAATCCATCAACAATGCTAACGATAAAATACACCCTTTGACTATACTAGGGTCTAAGATATAGACAGATCGAATGACCTTCTAAAATACAATCTATTTTCTACTCTACCCCAAACATACTAAAACAAGTGAAAATAAAGCAATAAGAGAGAATATCGATAACTATACCTTTTATCCTACGTCTGGTGATGATCTCCTCAAGCTCTATAATTCCAACGACTGCAAGTCTCCTCCCAAGGATGACTTGCATCCAAAACTAGGAAAACAAGGACTACAAGCATGAAACTTCTATTCATGAGTTAGGATTAGATAGAAAATTCTATTTATAAATAAAATAAAATACACAAAACATCATCATTTGGGATAGGGGAAAGAGATTCCTTTATTCATCAAACAAAGACTGAAACTTACAATCTGTGTTGATCACCATTCCTCCAACCTAGTCTAGGATCCTCTTTACAATGCTCTAAGTGAACATTCAATATCCCTCTTCTCTCCATATTCTAATCACCTTAAGGGAAGGGAATGGATTGAATGGAAGAAGAAGGGGATAATGAGGGAATGTAGAGGCAATATCTCACAAAAGGTAGAAAACGATTGGGTAAGGAAGGGAAGTGAAATTGGGAAGAGTTTCATTGTTCTTATTCTTGGATGTGAAATGAGACCCCAACACCTCCTTTTATATGAAAAAAGGATGGTTATTCGGTTGGGTGACGGGCTATAGCAGGTGAAATGGTTGGGAAACCTCCAGTAGCCTGTGAATTTCAACCAATTCCTTACAACTTTTTAATTTTTGCAACTTTTGAAACCATATGTGGGTTTTTTAGTGTGCAGCAAGCGTATGTAAGTGGGTTTTCTAGCATGAAGAAAGTGTATATATGTGGGTTGTAGTGGTGCAGAGCTTCTCAACAGTTCTTTGGAAAACTATGCAAGTAAGAGGTCCAATGCCATGTATGCATGAGTAGGGAATTTTAGGGATATAACAGATGCCCCCTAATGTGTGAGGTCATAAGATCAATTGATGGCAGAAATACATTACAACATCTTCACCAATGTATGAAATCAAGTGAGCCCAATACCAGAGTTTGGGAGGTTCCATCTGCAAAACAACAAATGTCTCTCTGAGGTGGGCATACCCATGCTCGGGATGAAATAAATCATGGTTTCCAATCAAATACACTGCAGATCCATGTCATATAACTATATAAAGTGTATCCGCGAGAAATACACAACGAATCTACATCTCAAAATTAGTCGAAGATATACAAGTATAGTATTCATCTTCAAGAATCTAGTGTCGCTTGTGGATGGAGATGAGGTCTTCATAGCTCGAGAAACAACTTCAAGATCTTCAAAAATTAGGTAGGAGTACAATGGGAGTGTATAACTCACTACCCTGAGGTCTTCGACAGCTCGTCAAGAAAAGACATGAGGGTCTCTATGATCAGGAAGAGAACTTCGTCGATTTCGAATATGGACTTCACTGGACTCTTGGGATGGTCGACTCATGAAGGTCAAGAGATAAACTGAAGAAAGGCCGACTCAGGTTGAGTGAAAATTCCCTTGGAAAAAAGAAGGAGAGATGATGAGACTCAGGCAGCATGACAATTCCATAAGTTTGTGATGCAGGACGCAACGCAAACTCTCCATGTGTTTGGAAGAGTAACGAAATAGAGGAGGACACAGATCTATGTAGTAAGAATAGCTTCCTAAGTTCATACTAGATCCCAATTATTGATGAACAAATGGAAGGGTGTGCTTTTTCCAAGGGAGACTCTTTGTGCTTCTAAAAAAATAATGAATATTTCTCGTCCCCTCTTTTTGGAATATTTGATTTTTTTTGTCTTTTTCAATTTTTCAAGAGCTTGAAAAAGAATAAAATAATGCTACATTAAAAAGGAGGAACGAGTGTCGCAATCAAGCATACTAGTTCCAAGCGCATGGAGCATACTAATGCTCAGAGAAGGAAGACATGTGTAGGAAAAGGACACTCAAGGAAAATTCCTCCATGGGTCAAGGTGTCAAGTCACAGAGGCCAGAAGTGCTACAAGGCTTGTGTATAAGTAATGCTTCAAAGGTTCAGTTGAGAGAAATATCGATCCCACATTAGGCCAAACACGCAAAGATGAGACCTGCAAATGTGATTAAGCAAGACACAATTAGACCCCTTCTATGTAATTTTTATGATCCCGTAGAAGGTAAGCTTGGTATTTTTTTCACGTTTAGAGAGTCTGAAAAAAATGTAAAAGAAGACTTCAGGGAGTACCTTTTTCAAAGATAGTCTAGTTGGTTCTAAAAAGGGTTAAACTTGCAACGAAAAGACGTCTATTCAAAACCATTTTAACGAGTGTGAAAAAGACAAGATCACTAGGAAATATTTTCAATTTTAAGGAGTCTGAAAAGAGCTTAACTATGGACTCATAATCATTTTCTAAGTTTAGTCTCCTTAACCCAGAAAAGTATAAAAGTAATTTAGGAGAACTCTCCTGGCTAGACGAATCTCCTGAGCCGTACCTTTTTCCGTTATAATATGCAGGCTGGAAAAAGGGTTAAACACATGCCAGTAGATGTTCTTCTAGACCAATTTTACGAGTGTGAAGGAACAAGGTCACTCGACGATCTTTTCAATTTTAGGGAGTCTGAAAAGAGCTTAACTATGGACTCCGGGGGGTTCCTTTTTCGTAAGTAATCTCCAAGGCCTGAAAAAGGTGATATACCAAAACCAAGGAGAATGTTCCTTTTTGAATATTTAGTCCCTCATGCCCGAAAAAGGGTTAAACTTATGCCTAAGAATACTCTTCTAGCAAACCGAAGTTTCTAGAGCATACCTTTATTCGTAAAATTAGTCGTCTAGACCAAAAAAGGGGTAAACTGCTGTCGGACAGATGTGCCTTCAAATTTGAGTTTGGCGAGCCTGAAGGGAAACAAGATCGCTTGGAAATATTTTCATGTTTAGACCGTCTGAAAAGGGATTAAAGAAGACTTCGGGGGGTAATTTTCTCAGTTAATCCATAAAATATCGAAAATAATAAATACAGTCTCGTTAGATGTTTCCTTCGAATTTCAAAGCGAGCTTGAAATAAAACAAAGCGTGTTCATTTGGGAGTCTTGAGGGTAAGGCCTAGAATGATCAAACGAATGAGGTTGTATCTTGTAATCATGACAGGACTAACAAGGAATCCCAATCCTATAGTCATTAATGATAGCATGGATGTCATAATGCATTAAGGATCTACCTAGGGAATCCATGTAAAGGTAGGCTCTACCACCTAATTACGACACTTCTAGAATAGCAATGAAGGTTCTATGTCGCACTCCGGTGGGATTGATCCTATGGCAAAGTGAAAAAGACAACAATATGAAGAAAGTGAAAATGAAATCCTAACTTATATGCAAACAGATGGAAAAAATGACTTTTACCAAAGGATACCCAAAAAGTGACCCATCCCAAAAATTACCAAACCAAAAGAAAAAGAGTACTGGAATGACCAATAAGAAACTTAGAAGTGGAATCAAGTGATCACCAAGCCAAGAAAAATGACAAAGGGGTCGAAAAGGGGGAAAAAGGGCCAAAACATTCTATAAATAGAAGGTGACAACTCATTTTTACCATTGCAATTTGAAAATCGACCAAAAGGCGAAAATACGCCTTTGCTAAAAGAGTAGATTCTTGGAGCTTCAGTGGATGAAACAACCTTCTGCTTGGACCAAGTAAGTAAAAATTACTCCCTCTTGCAATTCAATACATTCTCTATTCATTAGTTTTAGGCTTTGAGGGGGTGCACTCTTATAAAAAGAGAGGCCATGCGTGTACGCGGGTTGTCCAAGGTCTGTCCACATATGTACTCGGGAAGGAAACCACCAACCCCCATACATACGCAACTATGTACGAAACATCCCGCGTACACCTTGAAAGACTTTGAAAAAATACAAGTACTGACTCTCCTCCATTTTTCTATGAAACAGGATGTATATTCACTAAAGGGAGAGGGAGCATGAGGACATTGATATTTTGGTTGAAAAGGACCCTATAGCCATCGTCGTACTAAGACAATCTGGGCTATGGAAGTTCTTCCAGTGTCCTTTCATGAGGGAACAACCTCGGCTACTCAATGCTCTTGTGGAGTATTGGAATCCTGATGAAGAGGCCTTTATGCTAGAGGTTCAATCCTTGACCCCAACTACAAAGGATATATACTTCTTAATTGGCCTCTCGAGGAGAGGAGAACTAGTTAACTTGAGGACGTTTCCTCTGGGGCCCTTTAACATCAAGGATTACATTCACATGTACTTTGAGTCTGGAACTGAGAAGGTAGGTTCTAAGGTGCCAATCCAAAAGATCACCAGCCTATATCTGCATGTGATATTACTCTTGATTGGGAAGATTACTAGATATGTTTCCCTTCACCAGTCTTCTCGGGCACACATGCATTGTTCCATTAAGTGTTTGGAGGAAAACATTTTTTACTCAAGTAGGACCATGTTGATATGAATGAAGAGACAACTTATAGAGTTTTAGTGGCGTATCAACAAGAACTTCAGGTTTGGTACCATGTTTTTCTCCTTATTCTTTGAGAGGGTGCCCAGTCTCAGTCCCAGAGAGAGAGTACGGGGGCATGTGTCCTCCTTCCCAGCAATGACCAAGTGGGCAACGTTGTTTCCTCGATAGGGTGGAGGGAGGACCATAGAGGCCTTCGATGAAAAAAAATTGACTGGTGGGAACGACAAATCCTCGTGATCAAGGATTACACTTATGTTGGGATCAACTTCACCAAATATCCATACATGCATGTTCCTCCTGGCGAGGAGTGAGGCAAGATAGGTAACAAACATTTTAAAGTTTTTTAATTTTTTAATTTGTTTTTATATATATCCTTTTTATGTGTGTATAGAGTACTTACTTGTGTATATATTATGTATAGATGTGGGACCTGTGCGACCAACGGACTTAGCTAGGACTTGTTGGCCCTTGGTTATGGAAGAAAGCGAAGAACAAGGAAGAAAAGGTGAAAAGCGAACTTCGCAGAAGACACAGTGACTCTCACTGGGTCGAAGTGAGCAAAAGAGCAGAGAATATGGAGTGAAGTAGGGAAAACCAAGCCATTGGATGAGAAGGCCAAGGTTGACAGATCAGGAAGGAAGAGGGATCGAGGACAACTGAGCAAGTAGAAAAAGCCATCGTTGGATGCTTTGGAGTACCGCACGAGAAGGAAGGAAAGACAGGTCGACGAAGCCTGGAAAAAGCGGTTCAAGTTGACCCAGGGTTTTAGACACCTAGGGTTTTGGTATTTAGGGTTTTCGCGCCTAGTTTTCAGCCTAAGGTTGTCGGTGAGGTGCTATAATGTATAAATAGAGGTCTAAAGGGCCTAGGTTTGGTTGGTAATCCTACAGGACAATATTTTTGTTGACCTAGCTATAGTATTGTGTGAGGGATCATTGTATTGAGAGAGAGAAGTGTTGGGAGAGAGGAAGCCTTCTAGTATTGTAAGATCTTTTGTTGTGTGCGAAGGTCAAGTCCTGCAGTTGGGTGCATAGGAAGGGGAGAGAAAGAGAGAGAAGAAAGAGGATCTGCTAGCTGAGAGTGCAGATAAGAACTGTATGTTTTACCTTAATGAATCATAATCACAGCTCTATGGACGTATCCCTAGAGAGAGGGTGAACCACATACATCTGTTGTTGTGTGTGTGATTGATGCTTTGATATCTGTCATTGTTATATAGTTACCTGCCTTATTATATTAGATTAGATCTATAGTTGTGAAGGATAGATCTAGCTTTTTGAATGATATATGCATGATGTGTTGTTGTTGTAATAGACCCACTTTATATTCCCCTAGTTGTAGACATATATGTCTTACAACCCCCTCATAGCTGCTTCAGGTGAGACTGCATCAGGTGTTACCGAAAGGGCCAGTAGCTAGGGCTTGTTGGTGCGCTCTTGGAGATGAACCCTGGGTCTGCCCCTGTGCCAACAAATGGTTCCATTGTCGGGACAAGAATCTTTGTGAGGGAATGTCAAGGTGGTTCACATCGAAGACAAAGATTCAAAAGTGGACAGAAGATCAAGAGCAGGACTTCATTGAAGCCTAGAACAAGAAGACTAATCTTAGTACAAAATATTGGTTGGAGAAATATATCTTTACCGACATTCACGAGATATTCTTTGGAGGGATCCATCATGAGCTATATGAGTGGTTATCTAGGTTAGCAGATACCCAGTTCAAGATAAGACCTAGATCTCTTGTAGTTTGGACATTGGCATTGATCTAGAAGATTAAAAGGGTTGATAACGCTGTATCCAGGGCAGTAGATCACTGGTTTGATAGTACCATTGGAGGGAATATCACTAAGTTTGTTGTTGACCAAGTAGAGTCATACATCCAAGATGAAAGATATTTCTCTAAAGGACCCAGAGGAAAAATTTTACAATTCCTGAAGTTGAGACTCAAGATGTTGTTTCATGAGAAGAACATATTGAAGATACAGTGGATCGAGAATATTTGAAAAGGATAATGTTCAAAAATTTGGACAGCGACAGTGACACATAAGATAGATATACGCATAGTGGAAAAGTATTTCGAGGGGTTCACCTTGAGAACCTCTTTAAGAAAAACTACGGGGAAGAGGGTTTCTATAATGGAGAAGAGGCATATCTAACAGACGAAGAACATTTAGAACCCATGGGGCCAGGGGAAGAAGAAACTGAAGAAATTCACTGAAACGATCCAGAAACCTCAGGAACTGTGCAAGATACTGAAGTAAGTAATATCAATCCTCCTGTTGTTTCAGAAACGCTAAGTAATCAGAACATTCCAAATCACTAGAGTCCACAGAGAACTATTACTAGCATCTCAACATCCACTCAGATAGGAAACCTAGGAAACTCAATGGAAGATGAGATGAGGCTCCCTATATTTAAAGGAGATGGATCTAAATATCCTGATCAGCACTAGTTCCTGTGCGAGGTCGTATGGAACATTAAAAGTATTACCGACGAATCCGTTAAAAGAAACTAGTTTAGCACTACACTGAGAGACTGCACGTTGAGCTGGTACATGAAGCTTGTCCAAGGAATTACACAACCTAAGCCATTGAATGAGATCAATAACGCATTGATTGCAAATTTTAAGAAACCTAAGTTAGAGTCCCAATGTATTACAAAGCTGAAAGAAATCAAGCAAAAGGTAGTTGAACCTATTTGGGAATTCGATCGGAGATTCAAGACCCTTATAGGAAGATTGACCTTTAAGATTCTGGATGAGTATAACAAAGAATGGTTCATCGCTGCTCTCTTACCACACATCAGAGTCCCGCTGATGCAGCAGAAGATTTCTTCATAGGCAGAAGCATTGGAGATCGCCATGAAACTTGAATCAGCCCCTATGGGAGAATCCAGATCAGGTATGAGTTAGATCTTGAGTGAGCTAACTAGTTTGTCTCTACAGGTCGAAGATATAAAGAAAGACAAGGGAAAAGACAAAAGAGAAGACATCTAGTGTGTCAAATGCAGATCAGAAGGTCATGACAAGGAACACTTCCCTCTCTTCAATGAATACTTGGCTTCTGGGGCTCCGAGCCACTTGAAGCAAGTCCCCTTACCTTGGTGCAAAGTATGCACAAATCGACATCGCACTGGTGAGTTCTATTACATCTAGAAATACGTTTAGACACCCACAAACTTGTATTGCACATTCTGTAAATTAGTAGGGCATGATGATAGAGATTGCAGAGATTATGATCTCATGCATGAAATATTAAGAGACATATACAAGATCCAAGGAAAAGTACATCAAGAAGGAAATAATGCGTAGTATAACTCCCCAGGAAGAGGAAACTTCAATCCTCGCAGTGGATACAGAGGATGAGGACGAGGAGGAGGAATGGGCCAAGGCCGAGGACAAATAATCTGTTATAACTGCATGCAGCCAAGACATCTAGCAAGGGACTGTCAGAACCCTTGTACCACTTGCAGTTATTGCAACTCCTTCGAGCATGTCATTGAGGGCTTCCCTGTGTTGTTATCCAAGCTTCAGGAAGGACATGGACCCCAATAGAATCCACAAGTGTAATTGATCTATGTTGAACCTCGCGGAGCAGACCCTAGATTCATCGTTATTACTCAAGGAGGCGCTACCACAAGAGAAGATAGAATGACCTAAGGAAATATCACAGAAGACTCAGGCATCAGGAAATCTGCAGAGAAGACCCAAAATTTTGATGCGAAGAAAGAAAGACAAAGATTTGAGGAAGCAAGGAAAGTGTTCAAAGCAGATCAAGGTTCTTCCTCCAAAATATGACTAGAAATCATAGAATATGGGATGCCTCAGACATTTTATCAGTCAGCTTCGCCAAAAGGAGGAAAAGAGGTTAGTAAGTTCATTGAATTTTTATACACTTGTATTAAGTTAATTCAGGATGAGAATGTTGTGCAAGAACTACATAACTTAATCAGGAAGTATGAGCTAGGGAAGATAGACCCCTTACTGAATAGGGAAGTACACCAAATTGGTAAGAAAATAAGGACGAATAAAGAATTACATTTGAATGCTCAAATAGGAGAGTATGATATAGACTATGCGGTCCTCAACTTAGGGTCGGAGGTCAATTTCATGACGAAGCAAACTTGGACACTAATGGGAAAACCAAGTTTGATCTATTCCCCTATTAGACTTAGGATGGATAATCAACAAGTTGTCAGCCCATTCGGATGATTGGAACATGTTCCTGTGGACATCGATGGAGTTAGAATCTTTGCATATTTTGAGGTAATTGAAATTGTTGATGACAACTGCCCTTACCCTGCATTGCTAGGAATTGATTGGGCCTTCAACAATTCCACTGTTATTGATTTGAAGAAAAGATGTATGAAATTTGAAAGAGATGGCATTAGGGTCATTGCACCCTTAGATCCATATGAAGGTCTGCGATACACAAAGGCCATCAGAGAAGAAGATCACACATACAAATTGGAAAACATCTACAAACTAACAGCCAGACAACAAGATGACATCAACCCTACAGCCGATGGGAATCTAATTTGGCGAAGTGACAGTTCATGTTTGTTAGATTCAGAGGAAGCGTTGAAGAAATGGAAGAACCAGATGTATGAAGTATCTACCAAAAGATGTGCTAGATTAACCAAAGAAGTTCATTGGGCAGGCACAATAGTAAGCAACTTACCCACATTTGTTGGTCTGAATCCCTTAGAAGCCTTCCTATCAGACTTTGAAGAAAATGTACCAACACGATAGAGATTGTTGGCAATGGATGAGGCCCTGAAATCTACACCAACAAGATGGTGGGGGAGACATAAAAGCAATATTACAAACTGGACACAATGTCGAACTTTAATGACAACACAATTCTCAACACAAGCAGTAAGTTGTGAAGTAAGGTACACTGGTCGAAGTTGCCCAAAAGACCATGTGAGAAGCTGCAAAGAGGCCTGGAGTGATATTTTGTGAGAACAATGGGCGCACATATTCATCAACACACTAGACACGGCCCCCATCAACTAGTACCTTCAAGCGGAGTTGTTCCTCGTCACTACAGATTGGGAAGGTATGATCCAGAATTTTGTAACCACCTTTTTATTTGAAAGTGAATATCCTTCAGTAGACCAAGCGTTACAGATTGTGAGAAAGAATTTATTCGAGGAGACATCTAGCCTCCCTATGGAACAAGAAGAGGACGAATGGACTGTGCCTCTCCAGAAACTGCATATCTTCTATAACATCAATGTAGATGACGATGATGATCCCGGGAAGGTGAACATTGAAGAAACAGAAGGCTAAAGAAATGTGGAAGGACCAGGAGTTGAGCTACCATTTATTGGTCATCCAATCAATATTAAAAAATTCAACATTGGGATAGAGGAGACACCGAAGCTTGCCAATGTTGGAGATTATTGCGATGTTGCTACCATTGACAAGATTATAGAGTTACTGCATGAGTATCAAGACTTGTTTTCGACCAAGTTCATTGATATGAAGGCTATCAAAGGTCCTATGGGAGAAATGAGGATCCCTTTGAAACTAGGTGAGAATCCAGTCAAGCAAAGACCCTACAGATTGAACCCAAAATACAAGGAAAAAGTGAAGATTGAGCTTGACAGAATGCTGGAAGCAGGGATTATTGAACCTATTGAAGAGTCGGAGTGGATTAGCCCTATGGTCATGCAAGACAAGAAGACAGGAGAAATCAGGATATGTGTGGACCTTCGGAAGTTGAATGATGCATGTTTGCATGACCCTTTCCCTACACCATTCACTGATGAAGTATTAGACAACATGGAAGGCTAGGAGGTATATTCTTTTACAGATGGATTTTCAAGATACCATCAGATCCGGATTGCTAATGAGGACTGCCACAAGACCACGTTTTCCATAGAATGGGGATCCTACCAATATAAAGTGATGCCATTTGGACTGAAGAATTCCCCAGCCATCTTTTCCAGGGTGGTGGTCGAAGCGTTCAAAGAATTTTTGCATAAATTTTTAGAAGCATATTTTGATGACTGGATTGTGTTTAGTTTGTTGAAAAATCTTATTGAATGTCTAAGGCTAATGTTGGATAAATGCAGGAAGTGTCAAATTTCTTTGAATCTGAAGAAGTGCATATTCTTCTCACCATTTGGAGTGTTATTAGGCCATATTGTATGCAAGCAGAGATTGTTGGTTGATCCATCTAAAATTGCAATTATAGTTTATTTGTGACCTCCTACTTCAGTCAAACAATTGTGCACTGCGCTAGGACATACTGGCTATTACAGTAAATTCATTAAAGGCTATGCCCAAATCACAGCATAGATGGAGAATTTTTTGAAGAAGGATTGTCAATTTGGCTAGACAGACGAATGCCAGCAAAGTTTCGACATGTTGAAACAGAATATGGTCACTGCGCCCATTCTGGTTTTTCTAGATTGGAGCAAAGAGTTTCATGTACATGTCGATGCATCTTCTATTGCACTGGGAGTAGTACTGGCACAACAGGGAGAAGGGGAGATGACCATTGATTATCTTTTGCTAGAAGGAAGTTATCTACAGCTGAGATAAAATTCACCACTTCAAAAAGAGAAGGATTAGCCATGGTGTATGCGTTGTAGAAATTCTGCCACTACTTGTTGGGAGGCCACTTCAAAATGTTTACAGATCAGTCCACGCTGAAATACCTGGTCAACAAGCCAGTGTTGGGGGGAGAATATGAAGATGGCTTCTATTGTTTCAAGAATATGATTTTGAATTCATAGTTAATCCAGCAAGAATGAACAAGGTCCCTGAACACTTGTCGAGGTTGGAACATGGAGAAGAACCTGCCAATTTGGAGGATACACTGTCGAATGCATAGCTACTCTCCATTATAAATATTGATGAGCACTTCACCGACATCGTCCAGTTTCTGTCAACAGGAATGGCACCTAGTGAGTTTACAATTCCCCAGAAGAAAGAACTAGTGGTGCACACTGCAGACTTTTCCCTCATTGTGGGATAGCTATACAATATGGGACCTGATTAGATACTGAGAAGATGCGCTATGGAGGAAAAATGACCATTGATCCTTGCAAAATCTCTTGAAGGTATCGCAGGAGGACACTATGCAGGAAGAGAAAACATGCAGAAGATTCTAAGAGATGGCCTTTGGTGGCCTACCTTACACAGAGATGCTAAAGATTATACCAGATCCTGCGATGTATGCCAGAGAGTTGGAAAACCATCCAGACAAGATCAAATTCCATTAGCACCACAAATGACCCTACAAGCATTTAAAAAATGGGCCATTGACTTCGTGGGACCCATAAACCCATTAGGGAACCGCACAGGACCAAGGTACATCATTACTGGGACAAAATACTTAACCAGATGGGCCGAAGCTAGAGAATTCAAGGACTATAGTGCAACTACAGCTGCGCAATTTATATTTGATGACATAATAACCAGGTTTGGATTCCACAAGATCCTTATGAGTGATCAAGGCACACACTTCATCAATAATACAGTTGAAGCCTTGACTGAAGAATTTGCAGTCCACCATCATAAGAGTACACCTTACCATCCACAAGAAAATGGGACAGTTAAAGCATTCAACAAGATATTGGAGACAACATTAACGAAAATTTGTAGTTTGAATAGGGATGACTAGGATTTAAGAGTGCTTGCAGTACTATGGGCCTATAGAACCACTTGCAATAAATTAACAATGAAGACCCCTTTCAAATTGGTTTATGGTATTGAAGTTGTTGTCCCAATGGAATACTTGGTATCAAGCTTAAGGATTGTTGCATTTACAGACATGGATGATACTGGAGTTGTTCACAAGAGGCTTGCATAGTTGGTTGAACTGGAAGAAGACAGATTCATTGTAGGATTCCACCAACAGGTTCAAAAGGAATGAGAGAAGGCATATCATGATAGGCACATCAAGAAGAAGGCATTCAAACAAGGTGATTTAGTACTTGTGTATGACAGTAAGTTTATAAAACACCCAGGGAAGTTCAGAACGCATTGGCTTGGACCATATGAGATCGCCTATGTTACAAAAGGAGGAGCTGCATAGCTGGAGACATTGAACGGAGAGTGGAAAGAAGGATTGGTGAATGGGAGTCAGTTGAAGTTTTATGACAACCAGTTTCCTCGCAGCTCTCAGTAAAAGCATGAGGAAAAGGGTATAGGTACCAGGTGCAATTGAAACTAGGTACCAGACACAGAAAATATAGTCTACACAAGGATATGATGGAGGCATAAAGAAAAAATCAAAGACTGCACTGCGCAACCCAAAGTCAAAGTAATAGAGAAGGATCAGATCTAAAGTGCCTCAGGACGAGTCACAGGTGAGTGTTGGGGGCTTGTTGGCCCTTGGTTATGGAAGAAAGAGAAGAACAAGGAAGAAAAGGTGAAAAGAGAACTTCGTGGAAGACATAGTGACTGTCACTAGGTCAAAGTGAGCAAAAGAGTAGATAATATGGAGCAAAGTAGGGAAAAGAAATTCATTGGATGACAAGGCCAAGCTTGATAGATCAGGAAGGAAGAGGGATCGAGGACAACTCAACAAGTGAAAAAATCCACCGTTGGATTCTTTGGAGCACCGCATGAGAAAGAAAGAAATACAGGCTGACGAAGCCTAGAAAAAGAGGGTCAAGTTGACCTAGGGCTTTAGACACCTAGGGTTTTGGTATTTAGTGTTTTGGAACCTAGGTTTCGGCCTAAGGCTGCCAATGAGGTACTGTAATGTATCATCAGAGGTCTAAAGGGCCTAGGTTGGGTTGGTAATCCTGCAGAACAATATTGTTGTTGACCTAGCTATAGTATTGTGTGAGGGATCATTCTATTGAGAGAGAGAAGTGTTGGGAGAGAGGAATCCTTCTGGTATTGTAAGATCTTCTACTGTGTGCGAAGGTCAAGTCCTGCAGCTGGGTGTGCAGGAAGGGGAGAGAAAGAGAGAGAAGAAAGAGGGTCTACTAGCTGAGAGTGTAGATAAGAACTGTATGCTTTACCTTAATGAATAATAAGAACAGTTTTGTGCATGTATCCCTAGAGAGAGGGTGAATCACATACATCTTTTGTTGTGTGTGTTATTGATTCTTTGATCTATGTCATTGTTATATAGTTACCTGCCTTATTGTATTAGATCAGATCTATAGTTGTGAAGGATAGATATAGCTTGTTGAATGATAGATGCATGATGTGTTGTTGTTGTAATAGACCCACTTGACATTCCCCTGGTTGTAGACAGCTCTTTCCTACAACCCCCTCATAGCTGCTTTGGGTGAGACTGCATCTGCTTCGCAGGTGTTGCCGAAAGGGCCAGTAGCTAGGGCTTGTTGGTGTACTCTTGGAGATGAACCCTGGGTCTACCCCTGTTCCAATAGGACTCAATGACATCGTTGACCAGAGGCAGGACCAATAGCAGCCAGAGGACTAGCAGTTGCAGGGGGACACCCAATCGGAGAGACTGACAGAGTTTTGAGATGAGTGGAGTGCAACCTCACTACGCTCACTCATGTTGTACTTATGGTTTAGATCGAGGATCTCCCACCTTCTATGCAACCTCATGTAGTAGGGGTGCCTCGAAAAACGTCGTTGTACACTATGGAAGGGCTAATAGACCCCGTGCTTAGATAGTATAGACCATTGATGTGCCGAGGAAACTTTTTGTATATGTATTTTTGAGGGCATAAGCCTGACAATGTATACTAAACACTTTTGAGGCGTTCGCACCCACTTATGTACTCATGACACTTTTTTGAGATATATATACATAATTTATGTCTTATGGATGAAATTGTTTACAAATGTATTTACATGTGTATGTGTGTGCTTTTCTTTTGTGTGTGTGCAACATGCCAATATAAAATTTTATTAGCTAGAGTATATGTTAGATGATTAAATATCCTAGGAACATTGATATACGTAATGTAATCGAAAGAACGTTCTAAGAGACGTACCCTAAGGAATCATTGGTGCAAAGTGGGATCATAAATGCGGTAAACCCCATTTAACTGGGACACAACCAACTAAGCATATAGGTAGACCTGGAGGTGAGAAATTTCATTTTACAAAGCGTCATGAAGAAATTCTATCACTTCACTGTATTCGAAAATATTATTTGTAGCGTCGCCTAGACAAATACCTCCAGAAGATAGCAACTAGCCTCCAGGTGTGAAAGTCACCCAAGCTGCGAAAGAAAGCCTCTGAGTGTGTCAGCTAGTGTCGTTCGTGAACCCAAAATACACCTCTGATTCACTTGACATCTACCACAGTCAAAACAAAGACATAAATAACTACACGTCCACAAAACATAAAAGACAAAAAATATATAAGAAGTTATACATATATACAAGAATTCACCCAGGTGACCAACCTAGGAGTAATACTTCTTGAGGTAGAGCCCATTTATAGGCTCCACCAAGGCATTTATTTCAAAATATAAGTTCCCTTATTCAAGACCTCATTCACAATCAAGGGTCAAAACCACATGCGTTTGAACTTGCCTACCCCCAGGGGATATTTGTCTTGATCATAGACCAGGATAAGATCGCCTTCGGAGAAAATATGAGGGTGAAAAGATCGATCATACTGACACTTGACTCATTTCTTATGGGCCTCATTGGCTAAGGCTGCATCACAATTCTTCTCATCGAGATGCTCGATATATAGAAGGTGTTTCTCAGGCGGTGAAGTGTCCGAAAATAATTCAAATGCCAAATTTAAATAAGGAATCTGACACTCAATAGTTAAGGCTGCTTCCAGCCCGTATACGAGTTGAGAAGGTAAAAAACCAATGGAAATCTTCACAGATGTTCAGTAGGCCCACAATGTTGAATATAATATCAAATTCCAATTTGACTTGGCAAAATTGATCGTCCGTTGAATAATATTCTTGAGATACTTATTCACAGCTTCAACTTGATCATTCACTTGCGGATAATAAGGTGACAAATGTTATTTTTTGAACCCGAGATTTTACATTAACTCAGTCAACATTTTTTTTTGGAAGTGATTTCCATTGTTAGTGACAATTTCTTTCGGGATACCAAACCTTGCTAATATCTGATTAAATATGAAAAGAGTCATAGTTTTTCCATCATTACTAAATGTTGGCATAGATTCGACCCACTTTGTTAAGTAGTCTACTGATACGATGATGTAACAATGCTCCCTGGCTAAGGTCGGGTGACATGTAGTGAAGACAATCCCCCACTTGGTGAAAGGACCAATAGTAATGATAGGAAATGTAGGACCAAGATGTTCCCGCGTCTTCTGATGGAAGATCTGACATGGGTGGTACTTCTTGACCGCCTCAACATAATCCTTGATTAACGAGGGCCAGAAGTAACCTGCACATAGAATATTTTGCGTTGTTTCCAACCCATAAAAATGACCTCCACATGCTCCAGTGTGGCAGTTGTTTAAAACAATATATTCTTCTTCATGGATAAGGCATCACTGAAGAATGAAATCCCCGCCTCGACAATACAAAGTGTCATCGAGTATAAGATAGTTTCACGCCTGATGTCGAATTCGTCGACACTCATCGTGGGAAGAATAAGCAGGGCACTTCAAAGTCTAGAGATAGACCAATATATCTCCATACCAAGGGTTTGAATATGAAATTAGAAAAATATCTCCCTTAATAGGCAACTCTTTGAGCATGATATCACTAGACTCAACTAAAAGTTCCAAAACGAGTTCGAAAAAGACGAACGACTTTTTGGATTTCGCAGAAAAAAAATTCAAGTCAAATTCCTGTAAGATGACTATCCATATACTAATGTTTCTGCCAATGACTCATCATGTTAACACGTATTAGAAAGGGTTGACGATGGCAATGATAGTGGTCTTGCGAAGAAAAATGTAGTGGCAGAACCGTTGGACAACATCAACAACTGCCAAAGAAATTTTCCCAACATGAGAATAGTTGAGCTCCGTTCCAACCAGGCCTCGACTAAGGTAATGTATAATGTTCTCCTCAATAATATCATCTTCTTGAACCAATACCATGTCGATGGTCGACTCTGTAGCAGCCAAATACAAAAAGAAATATATGTTATAATCGAGAGGCCAGAGCACAGGGGCAGATGTCAGGGCACGTTTCAATGCTTCAAAAGAGCACTGAGCAACTTCATCCCAACAAAATGGGACCCCTTTTTTCAATATATGCATAAAACCTTTAGTGATATTGTCATAATTCGCGACAAAACACCGAAGAAAATTCACTTTCCCCTGCAAGCTCTGAAGTTGAGGTAACGTGCACGGGAGAGGAAATTAAACTACTGCCTCAAACTTGAGAGGATCAACCATGATCCCTATTGTCGATACAATAAAACCTAAGATATGACCTAACGTCATGCAAAAACTTCACTTGTTAGGATTCAAGCAAATCTGATAGTAGTGACATCGCTCAAAGATTATTCAAAGATGGGAGGGATGATCAGATCTATTACGAGAGCGTGATGCTAGATCATCAAGGTATTCCTCGACTATGTGTCTAAGGTCATTAAAATAAAATGACATGGCCCGTTGAAAGGTAGCTCCATCATTCTTCAGGCCAAAATGCATATTACGATACGTGAATGTGCCCCACGGAAAAATAAAAGATTTTTTATGTTGGTCTTTGGGATTTATTTGAATCTGATTATATCTCGAGAAACCATCCATAAATGAAAAGACCTTGTAGCCTGCACACGCATCAAATATTTGATCAATAAACAGGGTGGGAAAGTTGTCTTTTAGATAGGCCTTATTTAAATCAAAAAATTCCATGCACACGTGAATCGTGCCCTGTTTTTTGTTAACCAAAACCGGGTTTGACAACCATTCCGTCAACTGTACAGGGTAGATAAAACCGTATTTGAGAAGGTTTTCAACTTCTGCCTTAATTGTTTCCACTTTTCGAGGATTTATCGGAATAATCCTCTTTCGGACCAATTTGGCATCATGATAAGTCGTAATTTCATGCTCAAAAATCTGTGGGTCGATGCCTAGAATTTCCTCATAAAACCAGGAAAAAGCGGCGCGAAATTCTTTGAATAACTCACTGTAAGTTTGAGTCTCTTCAGGGGAGCAATCCGCTTCAATGAAAACATTCTCCACAACTCCAGGGGTTTTGGAGATATCGATTGGAATCATTGTAGCAATTCTTTCCATGTTACCATCAACATAAACTCTATGTGTATCCAGCAGATTGATAGGAAGAGAATTATCTCCATTCACAGTCGAAACAAATTCTCTGGCCTCTATTCTCCTTAACTCCAAAAGCAAGTAAGATATATAATGTAGATCATCCCAAGGTCTATCGAGACCAGTCATTTCCTCAAGAATCGCCTCTTTAGAGGGAAAGACCAAGTCTAAAGGATATTGAGCCAAAATAGGCTTGAGAATTGGATCTAATTCCGGTGTGAGATTTGGATCAGGGTCGACCGAAGTTTGCTGGAAAATGTTGTACGCAACCTTAGTCACAGACAAGGGCATGTTCATGCCACAATTCTCTGTCCCCTCCATCAAAGTTGATGGGGAAGGTAAAGTCCATAGATCATTAAAGTAGCTCATTCTAAATGACGAACCTTGTAAAATTGTAGCCCTCAGCCTGTCGGGAACAACCGTTATAATATTTACATCGCCAGAAGGAGGCGGGTAATCAAAAATTCCCATCAACGATGGAAACAAACCAACACCTAAGTTGACAGAGTCAGGCTGCAGAATATCAATCATCGGTACCATGGAAGCCCCTGATGAAGGGTCAAGACGAGAGAAGGACAATTGGTCAATGGTCACCATCCGTTCCTCCTGTGAAAAACACAAGACCTAAAAAACTGTAGCAACCACTCCATGCATCGCATAAGTCCAACTCAACTTCAACTTCGACACACACAGTTTTAACTCCCAACTGCACTGGGAAGGAAGGAATAATTGTGTGTGGTCTAAACGACCAACCGTCAAACATTGTAAGCAACGTAGGTGACGAACACAATGCAGGTTATCCAATGGCATTCCAACATGCCAACGACATCACCCAAGTTGAGGCACCCTTGTCAACCACTGTACGGAAAATGTTTCACGTAAAATATTTTCTGGTGTAAGCCACTACTATCTGAAAAGCAACTTGGTAAGGAAGACGAGATTTCAATTCGGTTGGATAAAAAACAATCGCTTATGCGTTGCAAGTCTCTGTCTCTCCCAAGGAAGACAATAAATCTTTTCTCTGCGAGGGGAAACTCTGGAGGAATTCTAAAGAAGACATCGCGTAAGGGTTTTGTTCTAGATCCTCTACAACAGAGTAGTTCTGGGCAGACCTCTCATTTGGATTATGATAATCCTTCTTAAACACACCTTTAGGGATGCGATTCATTGTTTCTCCCATCACCTTCTCTATTTGGAGAGGATTTGGTGGGTTAGTGGCTTCCTTTCCCTTCTTGGAAGATTTTGAGATTTTCGTAGTCTCGATCCCTGGTCGATAAATGAGCCTCAACATTCATCATGTAAATATTGGTGTCTGGGTTGTTATTGGTAGGCGCAGGGGGTCCATGAATTCCCCCTACCACGCTTGTGGATGCGAAAGCCTAAGCCATGTTTTTCCCTTGTGGAAAAGGGTTTGTCAACACAACAGGTTGTTGTTATGCTAATAGCTTCTGAGCTTCTGCAATCCAAGGGAACATATGAGTCAAGTGGTCTTCCGTGAAAAGATTACACATATACTTTGACTTCTTCTTCTTTGCTTTGCCCCCACTAGCATTATTGGTAGCCTTTTTTTCCCCTTTACCCTTCTTATTTCATTGTTTCTTCTTTCCCTCGAGATGTAGGTTGGCCTTCTTCTTCGTCGACTACACACTATGTACATCTGACGTCTATGTAGGGGGAAAAGTTGAACTCAGAGTCTGGATGGCTATAGTTTTTTGTATCGACAATTGTGGCAACTGATTCAACAATAGGTCTATGGAATTTATTTGTGTTGATCCCAGAATATTGTCGGCATGGGGTCCATAATTTTTCTTTTCCTTATCGAGAGTGGACCGTAGCACATCTAGAAAAATACCGTAGAGCATGTCGGACTGAGAGTATATCAGTTCAAGATATTGAGCTCTCATAATCGCCTCCTCCTCTAAAAACACTGCAAAATTCACTATGTCCTTGGATACATAGGGCACCGAAGACTTCGAGAACCACTCAAGAAAGAAAGCAGGAGGGACGTTGAACTTAATTAAGCTCTTTCTATGCCTCCATTCTTGGATATGATTAGCGATGTGGAAGGCCTTGGTTTTCTCAAAGTTGACCAGTAATTCGGTGTCAGCATCATATCTCACATGTAACTGGAAATGTTTCAAGAAAACCATTTCCAAGTCGTTGAAGTAAGATTACCTCAAGCGATCGAGCTCAATATACCATTTCCCAGCACCCCTATAAGAGTGCGTTGAAAAAGGCCCAAATGGAAAGAGTCGTCCTTCAGGGAGTTTGACAAGCACCAAAAATGAAAATTCATCACATGATCACCTGGACCTTCACCAGGCTTGCCTTCAAATTTCAGAATATCCAAAGAAAACTTAGTCAGCATGGGGGGCCAACACAGATCGTGAAAAATTGGGTCATTCAATAATCTCGACAAGTCTGACAAATGTAGTGTTGCCAGAAATGATAGTTTTGGTTGTGAACTATTTATAAGAAAAGAGGGTCCTAGAGTTTGAATGGCACCAGGTTTCTAGGAAAATTTGGACTGCTGGCTAGGGTTTTGGTAAAAATCGTGGCCTTGACCAGCATAGGGAAATTGTGTCTGTTGGGGTATCATCGGTTGACTCCCGAATTTGGACGACATAGATTGTGCGGAGATTTCTCTCTGAATTTTGTTCCAAGGACCTTGGAAGGGGATGCCCACAACTGATCTGACAGGCATGGGTACGGATCCCTACCCAGGGTTCCATTAAGTATGAAAGGGTTTTCCCCCAACAAGCATCCCTTGCAAGGTAATTGATCCCTACCAAGGATTCCAAATACCTTGTGTGGAGAAAAATCCAGTCGTCTCTCCCTATGAAGGAATAGTACCTTGCACCGGGTTCTATTGACCAAAAATGGGGTTTCCCCCAACGGAGACAGTAGTTGAAGAAAACGAATTGTTACCAAACACACCGAACAAAGAGAAATACATAGATCCCACCAACATTGTATAAGACAAAGGTACTAAACTTTCTCCACCAAACAAGCTATAATTAGTGGTTGGCCCGATTGCCTGCTGAAAAGAAACACCAAGCGAAGGGGACAGACGAGGTATATGACCCCCACCATAAGGCATAGCATTAAAAGAGACAGAATTTCCCCCAGTTGACCCTTGCACAGAAGCGTTCGATCTCCCTACCCACAAACCCATGGTCTGTAAGGTAGAATAAGTAAGAACCAAGTTTGTATCAAAGACAAGAATCACATATGATAAGGGAGGGCCCATCACAATATGAGTAAACATAGTAGTGGTCGAAACCGATAATGGTATCATACCACTACCTGAAGTTGAGGGAGTTGAGACCATTGTGGACCTAACTAGCGAAGGTGGGAGAGGAGTTAGGATTCCCCCCACAGTAGTAGCCGTAATGATAGTATGAGGACTCCTAGATGAAGTAGCAGCATTTTCTTCCATTGTCACTCGTAGGACTATATAGCACTCAAAATATTTCACCTCTAGAGGGACAGTCTAAATCAATATTGGTGTCGACAAGTTGGTAATCGGAGGATTAGCTGGATTGAGAGCCTCTGCCTCACGGTTAGAAATGGTAGGTTCCACTGGAGTCATAAAATATCCTCGTGGAGAAATCTAGAGCATAGTTTCCTGTGGCCCGGTCACTTAAAATGACCCTTCTTAGTCAAGTCTTCACCTCAACGGTGGCGAAGGTGGCTTTAAAGTAACTAGTGATAGGCCCTAAAGCCTTCATGACCGACGGAGATGTTGATATTCCACTTTTAAAAATGATCAAATGGAACAATAAGGCTTGACTAGCTTAGAGCACAAAGCACACACTAAAATTTTTCCTAAAGACAAATCAAGAAGTTGATTATCTAGTAGGAAGGAAAGTTACGCCAATCGACACTAGAGAAACTATTTGGTGTAAGTGAAACTCGAACATGGAATCCCCTTTCGATTATGATCTACGAAGCACGATCCGATGTCCACCCTAGGTTACGCAGTATACCCCCACAATAGCCTGTCTAAGTTTGTAAAATATGGGAAATTAGGTTGCCAACTCGCAGTCAGTTACCAAGCAGGTACAGTTGACAGTCATGCAGATCGTAATGAGAAGGATAACAAGTCTGGAGCCCTTCAAGGGTATCAAAATAAAATAGTATGGAAGACAAAAGAGGATCTCGAATGGATTCTAGGTACATGAAGCTCTGTAGAAAAATGTATCATGTATTGTTCCCTAGAAATACCCTAAATATACAATCCCCACTATGTTCAACCCAACTTTGGAGGGGTTATCTTTTCTTCCTTTCCTTATGTGACCTCGTGTTTATCCCCTTTGTTAGAGGGGGATCCCGACTAACTCTTGTGATACTAGAATTAAATCACTCCCTAACTCAAACTCCAATGTTTGATTTAAAGTTTCCTTTAATAGTTTCCTCTTCAAACCTAATTCAAGGCCCTAAAAACCTAAACTAGTTTGTGAACCTTACAAACAGAAAAGTCTAATGTATTTTAGATTAGGCTTTATTTTTAATTCTTAATTTACTCAAAAGGTACGTTAGTGAAACTAACGGTGTTATAAAGAGACGAATAAGGAGGATATATTTAAATCACTTGAAACCAAAATTACTTTGAATTTAAAATAAAAACTTGTAACTAACTCTTTGTAACTCATCTTTTCTAAATAATATTTCGAGATCTTTTAAAGAAATCCTAAAACTTTATTTTTCTTGACTACAAACTACTTATGTTTCAAGAAATCAAGAAGAACTTGGAAATAAAGACTCTTTTTCCTTTTGCAAATAAAAACTTTAACTACTTTACCAAACTAAATGAAAGAAAATGAAATTCTTTTTTTTTGAGCCGCTTAAAAGAGAAAAAAATTGAAGTAAACTTGTTTTTTTTTCAAAGCAAGTAAAAAAGGATAAAAAGAAAACCAAAAAAAAGATTGGTAGATACCTTCAGCCCACTGTGGATCGCAGAGATTCAACCAAGAAACCAAAAGGTGGATCTAAGACTTGACAGCTTTCTCAAAACCTTTCTAGGGTAAACACAAGAAAACTAAGGAAGCAAGTAAACCAGAACCTACACCCAACCTATGGCCACAAAAAGAGACTCTGGTTGATTCAAGAAAGACTTGAGAAGTGTGAACTTCTATCAGGAAAGAGGGAAAATCCACCTTTATGAAAACTTTAATGAAACATAGGTGTGGGCTATTGCATTAGCAGCCTGTGTATGAACGTGGGTTGTTTACTTGCAGAGTGAGTATGTATGTGGGCTGACCCAAAATAGGGCATGTACACCTATGATTATTTTCAAAAATAAAAAGAAAAGGCAAACTTACAGGGCAGGGAAAACTAGCATGCACCTTGGAGGTAACCACAACCCCTTGAAAAACTCGGTAAACTTGACTCAAACTTGAAAGGAAAAAAAAATAAAAAATCAATCAACCCAAAAACCCCCTAAAAATCCCTAGAGAGATTCCCCAGTATGGTCACCAATTATGATAGCGGAAAAATCCCCCATTTAACTATACCAGGGTTTAAGATATCAACAGAGTGAATGAGCATATAAAATTCAATCTATTTTCTACTCTACCCCAAACATACCAAAACAAATGAAAAGAAAGCAATAAGAGATAATATCGGTAACTGTACCTTTTATCCCATGTCTGGTGATGATCTCCTCAAGCTCTATAGTTCCAACGACTGCAGGTCTCCTCCCAAGGCTGAATTGCATCAAAAAATAGGAAAAAATAGACTACAAGCATGCTACTTCTATTCATGAGTTAGGGTTAGATATCAAATGCTATGTATAAATAAATAAAAATACACAAAACATCATCATTTGGGACAGGGAAAAGAGATTCTTTTATTCATCAAACAAAGACTGAAACTTACAATCTATGTCAGCCACCATTCCACGAACCTATTTTTGGCTCCTCTTTACAATTCTCCAAGTGCACCTTCAATAGGCCTCTTCTCTCAATATTTTGATCAGCTCAAGGGAAGGAAATGGATTGAATGGAAGAAGAAGCAGTTGATGAGGGAATGCTAAGGCAATATCTCACAAAAGGTAGAAAAAGCTTGGGCAAGGAAGGGAAGTGAAATTGGGAAGAGTTTCACTATTATTATGCTTGGATTTGAAATGAGACCCAAAAACCTATTTTTATATGACAAAAGGATGTTTATTTGGTTGGGTGACGGGCTATAACAGGTGAATTGGTTGGGAAACCTCCAATAGCCCATGAATTTCAATGAATTCCTTAAAAAAAATTAATTTTTTCAACTTTTGCAAGCATAAGAAGGTTATTTAGTGTGAAGCAAGCATATGTATGTAGGATGTCTAGCATGCATAAAGTGTATGCATGTGGGCTGTAGAGGTGCAAGGTGCACAAATGCTCTAAAAAATGGTTTTTTAAGAAGAGATTCTCACCAGTGCTTTGACAAATTATGAAAGTAAGAGGGTCAATGCCATGTATGCCGTAGTAGGGAATTTTAGGGCTATAACAAAAAATCAAATATTGTTCTTTCATTCCCTCCTGTAGTGTTGTCTTGCATTCCCATTAGCTTGATACCTACCTCATGATTTCTTTTCCATTATCCTGGGATGTTCATGGACTTGCAACTACATATTATGATGATATTAATTTTCATCACTCCACTATTATTTGGATCCATCTGATCCAACTCCTACATGACCCAATTATATTTCCAGTCATTTTTTCTGAGTAACCTTGGATAGTTAACATCAACTTCCTTCTTGAGGTACTTGATTTATCCCTTACTTATATGATCATATCAGCACTTGGATTTTCTTGATGACTATTACTTTCTCCTGTCCTAACCAATCTGATTTCAACTTGACTTGCATAATACCCTTCCATCATTCCATATTGATGCACTCTTTATCCATATATTCATTAAGCCTCTTTATTTATCTGATTACTATCATTCTGATAATTAATTCCTTTTATAATAGATCTGACTCCAATGTATTTCTTAATATGTATATTGGTTTCTTTGGGAGTGAATGTACTTTCACTAATTCATTCACTACATGATCTATTCCATTGAGTACTTGACTAACATGAGTGGACCTCCTGTAGTGGCTTCCCAAGACTTTATGGTTGCATCGAGATTCATACCTTAACATTTTGTAGTCTTGGATTTTGACCATCTTATGAAAGATTTTTTTCATGGAACTCTTTCCCTCGATACCTTTTCTTATATTTAACTAAATTTCAACCTTCTTACCTCTTAATAAATAAATAAAATTAACTCTGCAAAAATGTACAACCAACAAAATTTGTTAGGCTAAATAATTTTAAAAATTTATGGAATTATGTACAATTTTGCTCCAATAATGCATCGGAATTATTTCTTCTGATTTCCTGAAAATTGAATGCCCAGATCAATTTTATGGGTGGATAATTAGAATCCTCTATCCAATACCTTTCTAATTACTACTTCGTTTCTCAATTCTGAGTCTTGAGCAGAAAATTATGGTCATTTGAAATTTGTCCATTAATTTCTTCTGTTCACACTTCAACTTGGTGCAAATCTGCATTGTAATTATACATTTTTGCACCTACTCCATTGGATTTTTAGTAGGATTTAAATTGGGTTTCTTCATATAAATATGTTGGATATTCTGTCCATGTTTTACCTCTCTTTGGGTTATGGGCTGCTAGTTACAACCTGTTAAAGTTCTAGGCCGATTAGTGTTTTTGGTCTGGAATGTTACAGGTGCCTTCTTTGATATCTTAAACATTTTTAACATGCCAAGAATTTTAATTCATCTCTAGGACTATTTATATGGTTCAATATCTTTCCATATACTACTCCTATTCCTCAATCGGATTCTAGAGAAGAAATTTATGGCCCTTCGAAGTTAGTTGGGTCTTAAAATTTACCCTCCATTGTTTGTCTTGTAACTTCCTCATAAAAGCTCTGTTTGACGAACGGTATACACCATTAGAAATATCTTTCCAGTCTCTTTCATTTGAGATACAGAGGTGTACCTTGGTACACTTTTTTCTTGGGGTTTTTTAGTAGCTAAAAACATTGTTTAGAGCGTCAAAAATGAGCTACAATAAGATGACCTTCAAACAATATAAAATGTCGCATAAATTCATTGGTTTTTTGTTGTTGTACACCATCCAAACGAATTCGTACACTCAAATTTGAACATGTACACCCCTATTTAGCATGCACAACAACACCATAAGTTAGTGCATGCTCCACACACCTATAAACAATGTGAATCACTTCTTTGTCGCACCAATAACTGGTGCGCACTACTTTTGTGTCACGCGCCAATATCCACCATGGAGAATTTTGGTTCATGCACTAATACCTGTTGCGTGCAATTTTTGTGTTGCATGATAATATTTCATGCAAATTTCACTCTACACACTGCACCATGCCAAATTTTATCACGCCCCCACCGCGCACCAGTACTTTGCATGCACCATTAATTAAATTGTCGCACGATAGCATATACCCACATTGTGTGTGCACCAACAAAATTCATTTGCACTCTGTTAATATTGCGCACACCATGTGTGCCATTATTATGCATGCGCAAACCGCGCGTGACATTATTATGCATGCACCACCCAATCTGCATCGTGCAATGATAAATTTAGTGCGCACACACGTGCACCAATATTTTCTGCACATTACAACTCTGCACCGTGAAACGCTAAATTTAAGTGCGCACACCCGCAAGCCAATTTTTTCCATACATTACCACTTTGCACTGTGCATCACCAAATTTAAGTGAGCACACCCCCGCACTAATGTTTTCCACACATTTCCACTCTACACCACGCAACACCAAATTTAAGTGCGCACAACCGTGCACCAATATTTTTCGTGGATTGCCACTTTGCACCGCGCAACGCCAAATTTAAGCATGTGTAGCCACACACCCTTATTTTCCACACATCACAATATTTTCACTGTGCATCATGAATTTTTAGTGCGCACATTCATTTTTTTATGCGCATCAATTCCTCATGAATTTCGCTACAGAAATTGGGGCTTTTGCCAAACTTTTTCCCAATTTTCACCGTAGGCATTCTGCAACTATGAAATTTTTTCAATTTCGCCCTGATAACACCAATTTAACCTCTGCAACAACAAATCGTTGTTGGTTGACATTTCTGGAACAAATTTTTCCCAAACTCAATTCACGAATTGAGAATTTTAATCAGTTAATATCGCTCCATCTATCATGGATTCCCTGTAAATTCAAATTCGACCAATTCCAAGTCTGAATTTGCTAGAACAAATATTAAATTAATAATATCTCACTACTTGGCCAAATTTCCCAATTTTCCCATAAATTTAAGAACATAAATTGGGGATTTTCCCCAATTCTATGCAATTGTGTGCTAATGTTTACCATGAACACTCTGTAAGTTTAAATTTGGCCACCTCGAAATCAATTTTCTATGAAAAATCACTTAAAATCAACTTTCTCGAAACATCTAGGCTCAGTGTTGAAAACTGGAGCTCTAATACCATATTGTAGCCTCCCCAGCATCCAACTGGGCTATGCCACATAAAAATTTCAAATTGTATGCAAATTAAGACATATACACATAGAAACTCTTGTAGAACTTTATATATGAAACTTAAATTAGACAAATACATTTTTTAAATGCATAGATTCATATCAAAATAACAGTAACATATACATGTAGCATAGATAGGAAATACCCATAAATATAAAGATATGTATAAACCACACACAAGAAAAACCCATAAAATTAAACACATAAATAATAATGCAACATGTAATTTAACACATAATTGACACTTATCTTTCTAAAAATATCACCAACTGCATGCAAACCTTCCATGAACCTCCCAGCCTTAGACCACACTACTCATCACCCTCAGCAGTGGGGCACCCCCGAGATGGGACTAAAATCCACCTAGGTAAAGGGATTCCTAATGAGGACAATGTATCTCAGACAACAGGAAAGACTCAGTCATAGGTACCAACTCAAACTAATATCCTACAGTCCCTCATTCCCCACATGAATGTCCCACCCTACGAAGTGTGCCCCTTCTTTGCTCAATAGTCCTTATGCTTCCCCACTTCCTTTTCGGGCTTCAGTAACAGGCCAGACAGGAAGTCTCAGAGCCCTATAGCTGCAGTTTAACACTTTCGAGAATTAATTCCCAACAATTCTCTCACCTAGAGATATTTTCTCACTGTCCTGAAAACCCGCCTCTTCAATATCCCATGGGCCTGACAACCCGCTTCTTCAGTCCAACTCCTAAGATAACCGGGTATAGGTATGGGTACTGGTACAGGTATGGGTATGGTACAAGTACAATGATAGTAACATAAAGATACAAAGGACAGCTAAATGAATACATGAATGATGATGGAATGAATGAATGAACCCCTGACAAATAAACTAAGTCCAAACTATATGTATGAATGTTCCCAACTTGACACTTGTCATGTTGAGAGCTACTTTGGTCCACTTGTCCCCATCCTTAGAACTTAGGATAAAATAATTATCCATACTTTATAATTTGAGGAATATTAATATAATATTCATTTTTGGCTTAAGCTCCCTAGCTTAGACCCTTATCCTCAAATTGTATCCCCTCGTTTCCCTAACTAGTGGATTTTATTCCCCCATACTCTTTTATCGTGGTCGGTCTACAGGCAGTGATGTATTATAATAATTATAAGACATATAAAAAAAATAGGCTCAGTAGCCTTTAGCATCTAAGCTCTCTGACCTAATTCAACACATCAGCCTCCTAGCTTATAATAACTAGCTCACCAGCCTATACAACACAACATATACAAAATGGCACCTTCTCCTCAAAATCATGTGCACTTAAGTTTGTTCCACACGGTATCCTAGAATATGAACACTTCATCATTTTAGCGCACAGTACATGTGCGCATTATACCATGGAAGGTCCATGCAAAACTATATCAATGGCTCACCAACTTATCAACATTTTTACATTTACATTTACAATTTGGGGTTCATCCTAGGGGTATTAGAATCCCATCCCCTTATTTATGCATTGTCCTGAGTGAATTATATACCATGTACCATTCAAATTCTTTACAAATTTCCAATCTTTAGCTATTGGAAGATAAAGTTGCTTCCGAGCATAATTCATCTATGGCTAAAAATCAATTGCTCTATTCCATAGAGATGCTTCCAGGAATAATTCATCTCACTGTTGCATTTGACACACCCTTTTTATGGCAACTACCATGCCATAAGCATCCTTGGCTTTCCTCCTCCTTATTTCACTCACCCTTCTAAGATCAAGCATCCCTTCACTGCGACACAGTCCTTCAACGATCCATCTTGCCAAGGCTTTCACCCACAAGGAGAGTGCTAACCCATTACCAGAACCCAGCCAAGGTTCTACAATTATATGGATTTAGTGTCCTCAACAGTAATTGTTCTTTACCAACATTCGAACTTTAATGAAGATTATCTCATCTACATCACACACATGCAGTTATCATGAGAGAACACTATAAAAATTCCATTTTAGAAATCAAATTAATTTCATAAGGAATTCAACTTTTCCCAAAATATGAAATTTTGTTTCATAATTTGATTTTCATCGTTGTAGAAATAATAGGATGTATTTTTCCTTCTGGATTTCATTAAGAACCATGCTAAATACCATTTTTCCTGCAATGATTTTATCTTGCATACAACCAACAGATTGTCAGTATTTCCTGTACATCATATTTTAATTGCAATATGTACAAAAACCTTATGCATTGATCTTAAAATTGCCTAATCCTAGAAATCCAATCACAATTACCAAAAAAATTATTAAATAGAATGACTCATCATTATATGCATATGCATGTTCGTAATTAATAATAGTGAGTTCATTATTTCAATTTTCTGAACATAAATTTTTCTATAGTCACTATTCCTGTGACTACCTGACTTGCAACTTTCCTGTTGCAATGTCTAACAACTCCTGAAATTTTCTCAACTCCATGAGTTAGAAAAATTTCAGTCGTTAGTATAATTATTTCCATTCAAAAACGTATATGCATGCACTCACAAAATGCAATCACCAAATGCATTTAAGTATACAATTATATCATGTATGAGTGCAAGTCTGCCACTTACTAGACATGAGTTCAAGTCTCAATGCCTATTTATTCAATGCACCTATCTATTGATTTTCATAATGATCTTTATCTAAGTCATGTATCTCACCATTCATAAATTGGAAATCTGGCAAATGTCTTGACACATTCTCCAAACACTTGTCGTTGTCTTCTCGATTATTTGGATGTATTCATTTTTGACCGAAGCACAACACCAAGAATATAATTCAGTGGTGTGCATTAGTGTTAGAAAAAAGGTTGCAGTACAGGTTCTACTTAAAGGTGGGAATCTCATTGGGTATTTGTTTGATTCGTAACCTTTATATATACATACCTTTACATATCCAACCTTGTCCTGGTCTCATACATGACTAGGTTTCTTGGCATCACTCCTATAACAAGTTCTTATCTTTTATTTCTTTGGTTATTACCTCATAACCAAATTAACATGACATGATACTATGTCATTATGTGCATTCAAAACATAAAAATATTTGATAACTATAACATGTCTCTAGCGTTTACCACACCTAGTGGTATATTATTCATGTTAATGCATTTAAACAATACCCTATTGTCTATTATAAAAATTCAATCTAGGGAAATTCTTACCTGAATTTCCCTTTGGAAATTATGCAACATAATTTCAAAAGAGAAATACTTACCTGCATAGCTACCATTAAACAAGTTTAACGCTACCTGATTAGTTGATGACAGTAGAATCTCTCATGCCTCTTTATCAGTCCTATAATCAACATTCCAACTTTTATTTCTTCCTTCCATATGCAGAAATATTATCAGCAACACTTGCAAACATGCAAGCATTCTCACTTTATGGTTGTCCTATAAAGCCATCACATAATTGATTCTATAGTAATTCCACCAAATTCTTTCTCCCTGTAACACTTTTCCTTTTTTATCCCAGAAGTCTTCAATTCTTCCGGATTCCTGAATCTTCATGTGCTCTTCACTATAACCACTGCGCATGATTATTTCTGACTTGAGCACTTTCTAGCCAAATCATTCTTGGTTTCCTTTGCTTTAACATCCAAATACTAAACTGATATTAACCTTCATCTTTTATTTATTTCTTGGATCCATCTATCCCAACTCAACCTTGTATGAATTATAATTCAAATCACGTTGTCTTATAGAATTTAGATCTTCAACATCCATTTACTTTTTAAACTGAACTACTTCATCTCTTTCTTGACTCAATACTTTAATATTTCAGTTTTCTTTCACTCTTCTCATCTCCTTTCCAACTAGCCTCAAAATTGGCTTCCATAGCCAATCTCTAGCATAGTATAAGGATGCACATATGCCTCCTTATATAGATTCATAGAATTAATTAAAAGTACTTAATATTGCTTTTAATTTACCATAATAATTTCAAGTGATACTTCCACCCCATTGAAATGTCACTCATGGCTCTATGCCACTTGAGATGGATTCTTGTCAGGCACCATCTCTTTTTCATTCAAACCATGCATAGAACCATTTTATTCTTCATGGTTCCTTACTGACTCTCTACAGACATTCATTTTACTTTTAAGTCTTTCTTGGCTTTGACATCTCCATGCTATTGTGGAAATATCTTCAATACCTTTGCAATGCATAAACAATCCAATATCATTCTTTCTTTCCCTCCTGGAGTGTTGTTCTGCATTCCTATTAGCTTGATATATACCTCATGATTTCTTCTTCCATTATCCTGGGATGTTCATGGACTTGCAGCTACATATTATGCTAATATTAATTTTCAACATTCCACTATTATTTGGATCCCTCTAATCCAACTCCTACATGACCCAATTATATTTATAGTCATGTTTTTTGAGTAACCTTGGATAGTTAAAACCAACTTCCTTCTTGAGGTACTTGATTTATCCCTTCCCTATCTGATCATATCAACACTTGGATTTGCTTGATGACTATTACTTTCTCTTGTCTTGACCAATCTGATTTCAACCTGACTTGCATAATACCCTTCCATCATGCCATATTGATGCACTCTTTATCTATATATGAATTAAGCCTCTTTCTTTATCTGATTACTATCATTATGATAGTCAATTCCTTTTATAATATATCTAACTCCAATGTATTCCTTAATCTGTATATTTGTTTCTTTGGGAGTGAATGTACTTTCACTAATTCATTCACTACATGATCTATTCCATTTCCCAGATTCCATTGAGTACTTGACTAATACGAGTCGACTTCCTGCAGTGGCTTCCTAAGACTTTATGGTTGTACCCAGATTCATACCTTAACATTTTGTAGTCTTGGCTTTTGATCATCTTATAAAAGATTTTTGTCATAGTACTCTTTACCTGAGTACCTTTTCTTCTATTTAACTAAATTTCAACCTTCTCACCTCTTAATAACTAAAAGTTTTGAACTCTTCAAAAATGTGCAGCCAAAAAAAATTGTTAGGATAAATAATTTAACAAATTTATGAAATTATGTACAATTATGTTCCAATAATGCATCAGAATTATTTCTTCCGATTTCCTGAAAATTGAATGCCCAGATCAATTTTCAAGGTGGATAATTAGACTCCTCTATACAAGACCTTTCTAATGACTTCTCCATTCCTCAATTCTGAGTCTTGAGAAAAAATTTATGGTCATTTGAAAATTGTCCATTAATTTATTTTGTTCGCACTTCAACTTGGTGCAAATTTGCATTGCAATTATGCATTTTTTCACCTACTCCATTGGATTTTTAGTAGGATATCAATTGGGTTTCTTCATATAAATATTTTGGACAGTATATCCAAATTTCACCTCTCTTTGGGTGCTAGGCTACTAGTTACAACATGTTGAAGTTCTAGGCCAATTAGTGTTTTTGGTCTGGAATGCTACAGGTACCTTCTTTGCCATCCTAAACATTTTTAACATGCCCAAAATTTTAATTCAGATCTAGGACTATTTTATGTGGTTCAATATATTTCCATAGACTGTTTATGCCACTCTACACCGTGAAACACCAGATTTAAGCATGTGTAGCCAAACACCCTTATTTTCCACACATCACAAGATTTTTGTTGTGCATCATGCATTTTTAGTGCGCACACCTGCGCACGTTCATTTTTTTATGTGCATCAATTCCACTCCAAAAATTGGGGTTGTTGCCAAATATTTTCCCAATTTTCACTGTAGACATTCTGAAACTATGAAATTTGTTCAATTTCACCCTGATAATACCAATTCAACCTTTGCAACCACAAATCGATGTTAGTTGACATTTCTGGAATGTATTTTTCCCAAACTCAATTCACGAATTGAGAATTTTAATCAGTCAATATCGCTCCAGCTGTCATGCCTTCCCTGTAACTTCAAATTCGACCAATTCCAGGTCTGAATTTGCTAGAACAGATATTAAATTAAGAATATCTCACTACTTGGCAAAATTTCCCAATTTTCCCATGAATTTACTAACATAAATTGGGGATTTTGCCCAATTCCACGCAATTGCTTCTAATTTTTACCATGGACGCTCTGTAACTTGAAATTTGGCCACATCGAAATCAATTCTCTGTGAAACTTCACGTCAAATCAACTTTCTCGGCCCATCCAAGCTGAGTGTTGAAAATCGGAGCTCTAATACCATATTGTAGCATCCCCAGCATCCAACTGGGCTATGCCACATAAAAAATTTGAACTGTATGCAAATTAAGACATATACATACAGAAACTCTTGCAGAAATTTATATATAAAACTTAAAACAAACAAATACATTTTTTAAATGCACAGATTCATACATAAATAACAGTAACATATACATGCAACATAGACAAGCAATACCAATAAATATAAAGATAGGTATAAACCACACACAGGAAAAACCCATAAAATTAAACACATAAATAATAGTGCAGCATGTAATTTAACACACAATTGACACTTATCTTGGTAAAAATATCACCAACTGCATGCAGAAATTCTACGACCCTCCTAGCCTTAGACCACACTACTCATCAGTCTCAGCAATGGGTCACTCCCGAGCTGGGACTAAACTCCACTTAGGTAAATGGATTCCTAACCACGATAATGTATCTCAGACAACAAGAAAGACTATGTCATAGGTACCAACTCAAACTAACAACCTACAGTCCCTCATTCCCCACATGCATGTGCCACCCCAAGAATGTTTCCCCTTCTCTGCTCAACATTCCTTCGGTTGCCCCACTTCCTTTTCGGTCTTAAGCAGAAGGTCGGATAAGAAGTCTCAAAGCCCTGTAGTTGTAGTTTAGCACCTTTGGGAATTAATTCCCAACAATTCTCTCACCTAGAGAGATTTTCTCACGGGCCTAAAAACGCACCTCTTCAATCTCCTATGGCTTGACAACCCAACTTCTTCATTCCAGCTCCTAAGATAACCAAGGATGGGTACAGGTACTAGTATGGGTATGGGTATGGTACAGGTACAATTATAGTAACGTAAATCTACAGAGGACAGTTGAATGAATGCGTTAATGATGATGGAATGAATGAATGACCCCCCGAAAAATGAACTAAGTCCAAACTATATGTATGCATGTTCCCAACTTGACACTTTTCATGTTGAGAGATACTTTGGTCCACTCGTCCCCATCCTTAGAACTTAGGATAAAATAATTATCCATACTTTATAATTTAAGGAATATTAATATAATACTCCTTTTTGGCTTATGCTCCCTAGCTTAGCCCCTTAGCCTTAACTTTTATCCCCCCCCCTTTCCCTAACTAGTGGAGTTTAGTCCCCCATACTCTTTTATCATGGTAGGTTTACACGTAGCGATGTATTATATTAATTATAATACATATACAAAAATAGGCTCACTCGCCTTTAGCATCTAGGATCTCCGACCTAATTCAACACATAATCGTGCGCACTTAATTTTGTTGCGCGCAGTATCCTGGAATGTGCACACTTCATTATTTTAGCGCGCAATACATGTGTGCACTATACCATGGAAGGTGCATGCAAAATTATATCAACAACTCACTAGCTTATAAGCATTTTTACATTTACATTTACAATTTGGGGTTCATCCTAGGGGTATTACAGTTCACTTTCCTCTTTGAGGGGGAAACCTCCTAATGATATACATGCTCCAAATACAATATTTCTCTTCATATCTTATTACATCGCTTGAACCCCTTTAAATAGTTCTACCAACCCCCTAAGAACATTCTAGAGGGGAAATCTTCTAAAAGAAGAACCTTCTAAGAAGTCCTCTTACATTTATTATATCTAACTACCATATTGGGCCTTATTTAATACTATAGCGGACCTAGTCCACCTTACATTGAATGTCATCTACTATTATCACTATGGGCCCTCTGGGCCCCCCACTACCTCTCTAGATACCTAACAATCCATTGTGTGGTGTTTCCCTACCCTAAGGGTTTGATATAATAAAGAGTGAATTTTTCTATATTGTTCCATATATATTATGTGAGTGATTTTATTCAAATAACTTTGGTACCTAATAGTCAATAGATTGATCTAGAGTTGGTTTCAGGAAATATAGGAGACTCCCTATATACTTGACAGTATGTGGGAGTGATGGTTGTGTATAGATTATGTCTTATGTGGTACTATTTGAAGGGGTGCCTACAGGGGTTATAGATGTTTCCAACAAGGTGAAACGTATCTTCAAGTAACCCTGTGAAACTATCTATATTTATCGCTTGTAGTCTTCCCCACCCACAATTTTACTTGTTGAATGATAAATCTATGTGCTTTAAATATGTCGGCAGTACACATCTCTACCCTATAAAACAATTAACCACAATTTTGCAGAGGAAAGAGCTATGATACCACTTGTAAGGTACCAAATATATTATAATAAGAAAAAAAAAATATTGCAACAAATACCAATAGAACAACAAATATAGAGAATCACAACACCAAAAATGATACGTTTATTGATAGAAATCCAAGTTCACTTGCCTCTTCGAGTGGTTCTGGATCTCGATTATCTTCCTAATTCATGGGTATTGTTTTAGCTGTGTGTGGACCCAATTTCCTAATGAGGGGTGTGGGGGGGGGCTTGTCCCCCACATATAGAGCCAGGAGGGGGTTCGGGGTCAGCACCCCCAAAGAGAATTTTATGGAAACATTTCCTTGTAAAATATTTTAATTTCATAGTTAATATGGACTGTTCATTATAAGGTCGCAGATCTGATGGTAGAATTTACGTTAGGGTTTTTTCCCTAGAAGGAAACCCTCTTTTATGAGAAATTTTGTTTTGACTGTGCATGAGAGAGAATATTGTATTCTAAGAGAGGAGATTGTGAGAGAAAGAACATGAAGTTACAGCAAGAGTGGTGTAGGTTGTATCCCTATTAATTTGAAAAATAATAATAAATGAAGGATTGGCAATCTCTTTGGTCGACATAGCCCAAATCGGGTGAACCACATATATCTGTGTCTTTGTTTTATTATGTATCTTCTATGTTTTATCTCTGCATCTGTTTTATTTTATTACTCTATGATCCTCTCTTTTATAACATCTTCGAGGGGGCAACCTCCAGTAGAGAAGAGACTTATTACAATAATTCTCAAGAAAATACTTTCTCATGCCTTCTACTCCTATTTATACTAATTATATCTTCTAAAGAACATTCTAGAGGAAGATATTTCTAGAAGTGGAAGCTTCTATTAAGTATTCTTACATTAGACATGTTCACATTATTAAATAGGATCTATTAACTAATGTTGGCCTTTATCACATGAAAAATATATTATTATACCTATGTGAGGGGTTAGGGATGTTAGGTCCCTAA
>ML837480.1:27759-45622 GCA_009831015.1 Picea engelmannii | reverse complement strand
AGTGGAGTTGCAAAAAGCTCAAGGGGAGATTCTAGTGGAATTTGTACACTATGGGATCCAAAGAAAGTCACACTGAAAGAAGCCTTATGTTCTTAGCACTAGATAGTGACCTACTTACACCATCTGGGGATAGGTATGAGTTCTATTTTGTTTAATGTTTATATGCCGATAAGAAACATGCAAAAGATAGGTTGTTGGGAGTCTTTCCGGGCCCATAAAGGAAAATTTCAATTAAATGATAGTATTGTTGTTGGTGACTTCAATACAAGTTGTTGGTGACTTCATTACAATGTTGTCAAGTAAAGAAAAAAGATGGGGTAGTGTGGTAAGAGACCCCATGAGAGAAACAATGGAGGATCTAATCTCAAATTGGGACTCAGTAGATGTAAAGCCAACTAAAGGGAAATATGCATGGAGTAACAAAAGATTGGATCTTGGCCACATAGCGACTCATTTGAACATATTTTTATTACATAGTGATTTGTTTTTAAGGGATACTATTATCTCCTCACAAAGAATCTTGTCTAAGGTATTTAATCATAAGCATATAATTGTTTCATTCAATCCATGATAGAACTTCGAACCCATTCCATTTAGGTTTAACCCCCTTTGGATTCAGAACGAGGACGTTCAACAGTTAGTGGAAAAAGATTGGGATTAATCATTTTGTGGCTCACCAAACTATATTTGGGAAACTAAAATAAGATCAGTGAAACAATCCCTAAAACATTGGGCTAAATATATATACATCCTACTGGAAAAAGAAAGAAAGAATATCCAAAATCAATTGGAAGAGATCCAGAAAAAATGGAAGAGTAGGAGGTCTTTGTCAACCTAATACAATAGGAGAGGAGAATTTGTCAACAACTAAATTCTACATTCATGAAAGAGGAATAAAGCTAGATGTTGAAGTCACATAGACTTTGGTTGCGGACAATAGATAAGAATATAAATTTCTTTCATAAACAAGCCCAAACAAGGAAAGATAAAAATATTGTTAAGACAATTTAGTTAGAAGATTGTTCGAGGCTTGAAGATTGTGAAATAGTGAAAGTAATGGCAAAAACACATTTTGAATATCTATACACCAAAGAAGAAGAGGAGAATCCATAACAAATTAGAGAAATGTTAGAGCATATCATGTCCTTGATAACCAGAGAAGAAAATGAAGGTTTGTTGAAGATGATAGGTGAGGAGGAGATATCCCAAGTAGTATGGAGCCTAGATCCGGATAAACAGGGCCTAGGCCTAACGGATTTAGCATACATTTCTTTAGATCCTTTTAGAATGTAGTAAAGTGAGATCTAAAATAGATGTTGAATTACACTTTATTCAAGAAACAAGTTGGAGGAGATACCAATTCCTCATTTATGGATCTTATCCCTAAGGAGACAAACGCAACTTATTTTTCTAGATTTAGACCTATTTCTCTTTGCAACTGAGCTTATAAAACATTGACAAAAATTATAGCCAGTAGGATAAAAAAGATTCTCCCCAAGCTTATCTTAGCCAATCAAGGAGGGTTTATGCAAAAAAGGTAACTTGTAGATAATATAATATGTGTTCAAGACGCCATTCACTCTACTAAAATAGGGAAAGGGAAAGGACTGATAATAAAAATGGACATGGAAAATGCATTTGACAGGGTAGGCATTCATTTCTATTTGCAGTTATGAGGATGTTTGGGTTTGATGAGAAATTTTTCAGTTGGATTCAAACTTAGATTAGATCTCCCTAGATAGCTCCTATCTTGAATGGTAGGCCTACAAAAATTTTCAAAAGAAAATGAGGACTTAGACAAGGATGTACATTGTCTCCCCTTCTTTACATCATAATGGCAAAGGCTTTAAGTTGCAAATTGGAGCATGATTGAAGTATCAAGAGGATACAAGGAATAAGTTTCTCTAGAGGGGTGAAAGGAATCAACCACTCCCAGTTTAAAAATGATACCCTATTCTTAGAAGCAATTTCGACTATAGTAGCGAGGATATTCAAGGCTATGCTAGATAGTTTCTTAAATGCCTCTGGTGGAAAGGTGAACAACAAAAATAGTCAAATTTATGGTTGGAACGTATCAAGCTCCAAGCTATCTCAAGAATCTTAGGCTTCCCAAGTGTTGAAACTTGATCCTTCAATTATGTTGGAATGTGTATTTCAATAAGAAATCCAACCTCTCAGGTTTGGCAAGGGGTTCTTGTGAATATGGAAAAGTGAATCTAACAATGGGGAGTGAGATGGTTGAACCCAAATGGTAAGGTTACTTTGATCAAATATGTTTTATCAACCCTTCCAATTTATCAGTATACTGCTTTACTAGCTCCAAAAGGTATTATGGAACAAGTTCTAGGGAAATAAGGAAAATATTGTGGGAAGAATGAAAGACTAATACAAAAAAAAATCATCTCATTAATTGGAATGTTATTAGAGCAACAAAGGACACAGGTGGATTAGAAATCAAATATCCTACAATTATGAATATTGCTATTGGGGCCAAAATTCTTTGGTGATTAGTTTATGGTTCCCAAGAATGGTGGAAAACATTTTTTCTTAAAAACTATTTAAATGGATCTCAAAAATGATACCTATATTCTACACTAATAGAAATGGGAGGATCACCTATATGGAAATTATGTAAGATAGCAATGGCTCTAATCCAATCGAAGTTGACTTGGTTATGAGGTAATGGGAAAATGATTAATATATGGAGTGATAGTATCCTAGGGAATCCCCCACTTGGTACACTAGAGGACTTGAAACCATTGCAAGACTGGTTTGTTGAAAAGGGATTTGAGAAGCTAGCAAATATATCAAAATGATAAGTAGAAGGAAAATGGTATGGATGGAAAAAAAAAAAAAAAAAAAAAACTTCCCCCAACAAGTTGAATTTCAAAGGTAAATACTTTTTTCTCTTTTTTAGCAGGTTGTGCACCCATAGAGAAAGGTATGTCAGATGAAAGAGGATGGATTAACTTAGGGTACACTGTGAGAGAAGGATATAGTAGTTTATTGATGGAACTTCAACACCCCCCTCGCTCAAGAATTTGGCAAAATGTTTGGAAGGATGATTCTCTACTCAAAATTAATATCCATTTTTGGTTAATGGTGCATGAAAATATTTTGACTACAGAAAACCTACAGAAACAAGGTATTCAACAACCATCTAGATGTGCGTTGTGCTATTCAACAAAATAAATGATTAAAAATATGTTTTTTACTGCCAATTTGCACAACAAGTTTGGCAACTTGCTTTTAAGGAAATCCTAGAGAAGGTTTCTTTACTAAGTTCTTGGAAGGTTTCTTTACTAAGTTCTTAGACCAAAATGTTTGTAACCTGGAAAGTTAACTATGATCGCCCTTTCAAGAAAAAACCAATTTTCCAAAGATTGTGGTTGGCAATTCCAAAGATTATATGTTGAGAATTCTAGTTGTCAAGGAACAAATCCATTTTCCATTAGTCATTTATTCCTTTCTCAAGAGAAGCTAATATAGCCTACACATTGGTCATTGAATTAGTACAAAGTAATGGGTTAAAGGGTCTAGCATGGCATGTAATGGAAATTGAAGAGAGGATATGGGTCAAGAATATGCTCAATAAAAGGCAGGTGACTATTGTAGTTTAGCCTTGCAATTCCAATAGAGTAGAGGGGTGGAAGATTAGAAAGAAAGAGGAGGACTTTTTAAAACAGAGGTAGAATCAAGGAAGGAGCATATTATTTTTTTATGGTTCTTCCAAAGGTAACCCAAGGGCAACAGGAGCGAGGTGGATCATCTACTATCATGATGGAAAAGAAATAAATTTCTTTGTTAGTAGGCTTGGCATTTGTTCCAACAATCAGGTGGAAAATTTCCCCTCTATATGGGGCTGAGATCTATTGATGTCACTAGAAATCCTAAAATAATCATAATTAGGGACTCTTAATTAATCATCAAACTTATGAGGAAACAAACTACGAAATGCAATAGCAACCTCACCAGATCAATCCAAAGAGAAAGAAATGAAGGAGTAAGGTTTGAGACGATATAATATTATCATGTCTTATGGATGCTTAATGACAAAGTTGATGCACCAGAAAATATAGGATGTCAACTAGAATAGGGCAGATTAAAGGATAATCAGGCTAACAAGTGGATCTTAACACCCTAGTCATTCATGGGAATAAAAAAATATTTTGGAGGGGGGGTCCCTCAAAGGCTCTATTACAAACAGGTCGTAACTTCGAAATAATGGAGTGTAGTGTGTTGGTTGTTGGAGCAATCCCATCACATGTGTCCCATTTAAATATGTATATGGAGTCTTGTACTCCATATCCACTACCCTATGTGATGTATTTTCAGAAGTCCCTTCCCACATTCTACACTGAAAGTGGGATTATGTTATCACATGATGGCATGATGAATTGGGGTGGTGATGGCTTGTTATCAGTAGGTGAGCTCATGGAGTCCCTGTTCATTCAACATGATGCCTCTATGTTTGGGTTGGCTACGGTTTGGTGATTTTTCTGGTTCTCATTCATGAATTTGGGGATTTGTCTCTCTAGTGCTTGTAAAAATTTGGAGCATGTTGGGGAGTTGTTTCTCATTTGTGTGGCTTGTTTTTCGATAACCCTATTCGTTATGGACTTAGTTGTAGGCCACAAGCATGGATGTCGGTGTGTTTGGTGTAATGTTTCAAAAATTCAACGAAAATTGAGGGAACATGAGATAGAAGCTCTGGGGATTAAGGAAATGGTCAAGGAGTTGGTCTAGAAAGATGATGAAAAGGAGGAAGTTTGTCAAAAGGAAGCAATGATGGTAACGGAAATAGTTCACAACTAGGGGCAAGAGATTTGATGATTGTGGGGGAATTTCGAGAAGCTACAATTGGCATTAACTGAGATGGTTTTTTTACAAGGCATGGCTTTGACTCGCCCCCTATCTATTGGGTCTTTAATAGGAAAATATGGAGAGACAGTTCGATAGCGTATTCCGGACAATTACACAAGCAATGGCATTCATAACCATGTGAACATTTGTTAGGATATTTAGACACTTAGGAGTTAGTTAAGATCTCCTTGGTCTAATGTCTAGTTAGAAAAAGTGTGTTTCTTAGTGTGTTTCTTTAGTATGCATTTGTATTTAGGAAATCTAACAGTCACGATATGTTCCTGACATAGAGTGATCCGACGATTCATATTCTGCTTGATATTAATGGCCAATGATCTGTGGCTTAACACCCGATTGGTCCGTGATCTCTATTTAAAGAGCATGGAGGGTCATTTTTTGATGATCGATTGTGAGAAACTCTCTTGTAAAATCTCTCTGTAATCTTTTTCTTTTGCATTAATAAATTGCTCCAAGTGGTCGCGTTGGTTGGGGTCATGGATGTTTCCTTGTAGGGGTTTTACTACGTCAAAATATCGGTGGGTTGATCTTTGATCTGGTTGTGTGAGTGGTTACTGAAGGAGTTTGTCCTCTGTTGGAATACTTGTGTTGTCGAACATTGTATCAGAGCCTATTTGAAGACCCGCTCATGTTGTAGATTGAGATCATGAAGCTGAGTTGCCTCATCTATGTTTTCTGCCATTTCCATATATTTTTGGGTTGAGAGGACTATTCCATTGTGTCTTGAGAACTCGATTCATTTAGGAACGTTTTTCGTTTCACTCGAAAAGGTTTATGTTTTCCCAAGATACGGCCATTTCAGCTAGATCTGGAGGTATAAAGCCTGAATACGCTCTTTTTAAATTTTTGTAGAGTATTATTTCGGTTTTATATTGTTTGTTTCCGGGTTGATACTCTTTTATATCTGTGTATGCTATTCGGCCCATGCCCTGTACGATCTCGACAAATCATAAACATATAGGAAAATGTGCATTTTTCGAGTAAGCTAATCGAGATCTAACCCTTGTTGTCATCGAGAAGCAAAAAAAAAATCTTGTGTGAAAAGAGTGTTTTTTTTAGCACGCTCTCCAACATCGTCTTCCACAACAACAACAACACCCCCAATCCTCCTGCCAAACATTACAATATGTTATGCTAACCCACTTGGTTAAAAGTTGTCTTATTAAGTAAGAGGTCTTGAGGTCAAGTCTCTATTTTTGTTACTTTTTTTGAAAAAGTCCATGCTCCATTGTAAAGTGTATTTCACGTCAAGTATAAAAGTGAATCACTATAAGTAGATTTAATATTTTATTTTAGAGTTGTTTATTTTGCATGCAACGTTCTTTTATAAAGTAACTTCATTGTAAAAGTGATCCCCACTTCTTTTTATAAAAGTGGGTCACTTCATAAAGCAACTTACACCACCACGTGGTCATTTGGTTATCGTTTATGCCTTTCTTTTAAAGGGCATAACTTTCACATCCGAAGTCCATTTTCAGTGCCGTTTTTTTTTTTTTTTTTACATCGCCCAATTTTTAGAGATCTTTCCATCCAAATCATTAGTTTCAGTGTTTAAATCTATATTATCTACATATTTAATATGGATTCTTCTAGTAATCCTTTGTTTATCAGCACCAACTACTTCCAATGGAAATCCCTTATGGAGGATTTATTAAGAAATATAGGCTTGTACCGAATTACCTTGGGAAAGGAAAAAGAACCCACTGATACTGATAAGAAAGACAAATGGGATAATAGGAGTGACGAAGCATGTGGACCAATCGGAATGTCCATCTCTCCTTATTTAAGGTTCCACCTTAAAGAAATTGATGACCACGATGAATATTGGGAAAAACTTGAATCTGTGTTTGGTAAACACAATATTATTTGAGCACATCAGTTAGAAAATCGAAAACTGACTTTAAGTCCAAATGTTTTTTCTTGCATTTAAGACTATCTATCTAAGTTTAAAACACTCGGAATTTTATGTGACGAATGTGAGATAAAGTTGGAGGAAGAGTGTTGCATCTATATTATTCCTTCTAAGCTAGGTAGTGCATATTATGTGTTTGTATCTACCTTTTATGCCATGAGAGAGGCTGTAGGGAAAGATTATCAAAAACCCACTTTTGAGTCCTTTTGTGATTCTTTGATTAGAGAGCAAGATAAGCTTGTACAACTTGGAGTGATCAACACTACAGGTACCTCCAACAATGCCTTAGTCGCCCAGCAGAAAGATAAACCCAAGAATCCCAAGAAGCAACATCATCGCCACAACAAAAAGCAACCTAAGGGTCCCAAACCCACTCAAACAACTTCAACTCCTAATGGTGACAAAGGAGAAAAATCTTAAAATAAGAATACTGACAGACATTGCAACTTTTATGATAAAGATGGTCATGATGAGTCCAAATGTTTCAAAAAGATGGCAGCTTTAGAAGAAACAATGAAGAAGCACAACATCAGTACTGATTCTACTTCTTCTTCTTCTCATGGACATGCACTTTCTGCTTCTGTTTTCTCTTTCAATGCAACTTCTACTTCTTCTTCTTATGAGTGGCTTATTGATTCTAGAGCATCTTATCACATGACTAAGGATAAAGACATATTTTCTGCTCTAAATGAATGTAACACCAAGAAAATATTTGTTGGTGATGATAGATCTCTTAGTGTTGTAGGATCTAGAACAATTCAAGTAGATAATGGTCATTTCAATGATGTATTATGTGTTCCAAGTCTTTCTTGTAACCTTCTATCAATATATCAAATCACTCATTCAGGTGAAGGTAAAACTATAGAGTTTTCACCTCACCAAGTTGTAATCAAGGATCTAAAAGATCCTAAGCATGTTGTTGCAACTGGAATTGTTGATGATATTACTAGGTTGTACAAGTTTGACAACTTTGAGTCATCATATTTTCCATCAGTACTTGTTTCTCATAGCGATGAATTGAGCAAACTTTGGCATGAGCGGTTTGGTCATCTAAACTATCGCTCATTGCAACAACTATGTAATCAACAAATGGTCATTGCTCTTCCTCTTGTTTCATCCAGAGATGTTGTTTTTGTCGGTTGTGTTTGTTGGATCATGTTGTCATTGATGCCAAAGGTTTAATTAATTGATGTCAAAGGATTGATGTCAAGTGATTGATTGGTGCCAAAGGATGATTGATTGATGTCAAGAAATTGGTTGATGCCAAAGGATTGATTGATTGATTGATCGATGTCTTGTCATAGCATACTAATGTAATATGTATTTTCCTTGATGTGAATGGATAGATGACAAGTCGAATCATATTCATATGGTGCAATGCATAGAAGAAGATGGATCAATGAGTTGTCATTGATACATGATGCAAAGATGAAGATGGATCGATGTAGTTTCTTTGATATATGATGCATAGTTGGTTTGATGTAAAGATAACTCATTATTGTCTTGTCATGGTTTATAAGTACAAATGGATGAACTCCAAAGTGGTCCCCTTATGGTGAAAGCCCTCACAGGAAGGCACTTTGCGGTTGAGTTTTCCTTGAAGTATGGTTGGAGAACCCATGCTGATATGTGGAATAATGAGATAAAGATCAGTGAAGTTGTTAGTCAAACTATCCTAGATGGATAGAGTTTGTCATGCCATTTCTGGTGGTATGTGGAATGTCACATAACTCCTCATGGTTTGAGAGTTATGGCCCTATGAAGATGAAGGACCCTCATATGTTGGCTTGAAGCCCCAAGAGGTCAAAGAAGTCAAAGTGCTTGAAAAGAAGAAATTATTATTTAAATGGTAAAGAAAAGTGACAAAGTCAAGGAGGAATATTTAAATGATAAAGAAATGGATAACTTTCTAATCATGGAAAGTGGTTAACCCTAAAAATGAGGTGTTGGCATGTTTACAGGCAGAGTGTGCTTGTCATTGATGGCAAGAACAACAGCGATGTTGGTAGGTTTACAGGCAGAGTGTGCATAGCAAGAACAGCAGCAAAGACATAGAAGGTTTACAGGCAAAGTGTGCATGGCAAGAACAACAACGAAGACATGGGAGAGCAAGCTCGAGAAGCTCAGGAGGAATAGCGCAGAGTTGCACGAAGAGCGCAAGTGTGCCCCAGGACCATTACCAAAGCTCAGGAGAGATAGTGTTCTCAGAAATGCAGACAAGACCCAAAGTCATCAGGACTCGCAGAACCTTTGACACTTAGAAATTCTTCCAAGTCGGGAGGATGCGTAAGATCAGGAGGAGGAGCAACAGTGGTCGTTGGATCACCAATCCCGAATACCCAATGGCCATCAGATCAAATTCCAGATAGGAGGAGCGCGCAGAGGAGGATATTAGACCTCAGTCGTCGGATTAGAGTGCGAAGGACTAGTAACCGTTGGATCCATTATAAATGCGGAGAGGATAATGGCCAAGAGCCATCCTCCAACTCCGCGAAATACGAAGTCGTGAAATGATCTGGGTCGTTGGATCCAAAGGACACGTGGCGAGAGATCATCATTTCACTAACTCGCGAGCTGGAGAAGTCAAAGGTGAGAGTTGTAGGAACTCGCGATGTGCGAAGTCGCGAAATGATTTGGGTCATTGGATCCAAAGGACACGTGGTGAGAGATCAACATTTCGCTGACTTGCGAGCTGATGAAGTCAAAGGTGAGAGTTGTAGGAACTCGCGATATGCGAAGTCGCAAAATGATCTGGGCCATCGGATCACAGAGAAATCCTGATTTTTGATCTGATATGAAGCATTTCAGAGTTTCGCAAGTTGGGAGTTTTGAGGCAACTCATAGCAGGAGTTCGCGATATGCGAAACCTCGACGTACCCCTCTTGCTTGGGCTGTGGTCACAACCAGTGGTCACATCAGCAGAAGAGAAGGGAAGGAGCTAGCGTTGCGAGGCTCCACCTCGGAGTTTCGCGAGTTGAGAGATTTGAGGCAACTCATAGCAAGAAATCGCGATTTGATCACAGTCGTCGATCAAAGGGAAAGATTTGGACCGTTGATTCGATATGGAGTATTTCGGATTTCGCGAGTTGGGAGATTCAAGACAACTCCCAGCAGAAGATCATGAAACGTGAACTCATGAAGCACCCTAGTGCATGTCCCAGGTCACGACCACTCGTCACATGAAAAAAAGGCGCTTAGTCAAAAAACTAACACCTACTGTGAAGTTTTTCTCAAGAAGGGAAAAGGCGCAAAGACTTGAGCGTTCGGAGGTTCTCTGAGCAACTACTAGAGACAGACTGATGGTAATTGCAGAAAACGACTGATTGCATCTACCAGAGAATTCAAAGAATCTCAATTTGATCGCCAGAGGAGCTGAAGGGTCTCGAAGTAACTGCCAGTGGAATGAAGACTCATCATAGAGACAATTAACAAATGGAAAAGTATCGAAGTTTGTAACTGCAACAGAGAGGATAAGCTCAACTGTGACAGAGAAGACGAAGAGTCGCATTGCGCAGAGAATCTCAGGATAAGCCCACTGATGATGAACGCATTGAACTAACCACCAGGGATGACGAAGATTTTCTATGATGATCAGGAAAAGGACTCTGCGTGATAGAAAATATGAAGAACAGAGAAGTGAGGGGACTGCGAGTTAGTTATGTAGTAATGGTGAAGAGAATGCAGTTGGTGCACATAGAATATAAAAATGAAAAACAGAGAAGAGAAATGGGTGGTTGAGTGTGATTCATGGGAGTAGAAGCATGTTGTGTGCAGGAGCTGAAGTGCACAGAAGAGGCATGGTGCATATAATGGAAAGAAGACACAAAGGATAAAGCACAGAAGAAGCAAGGAACAGAGATGCATATCTGAGAGAAGAACAGAAAGCGCAGTAGACGAGAGGAGAGAGACACTGATGCAGGCAGAGAAGAACAGTGTAGCAGAACGGTGATGAGATTGGTAAGCCATAGATAAATGTTGTATCACTGTGATAAATTCAAGAAAGAAATGATTAATATTTCAGGGTGGTAGGGAGGTGCTAGGGAGGACTGGTGTCCTCAGTGTTTCAAGTGGGTGCTTGAACCCAAGGAGTTGTAGCTTCCATCTGGTTGCAGCCAGAAAAACTAGGGTGGTGCAAGGGAGAACTATTGTTCTCTATTATACAGGTCAGTGCCTGTGTAATTGGAATTTGGTGCTTCCATCCAGTTGGTGCTTGAACACTCAGGGAGTTGGTGCTTCCTTCTAGTGGGTGCTAGAGAAACCAGAGAGTTGAAGCTCTCAGCAAGTTGTTGCTTGTAAAACAGAGGTTGTGGCCTCAAGAGGAGTTGGAGCTCATAATAATGATAATGTAAAGAAAATAAATATTACTTATCATATCAAGAAGAAGAGGTTTTTCTCTTTATGGCTTTCCTCGGGAAATATTTGTCTCTATATATTTCATGTGTGTAATTGATGTTTAATATTCTATTGCTTACTTCCCTGCATCATTATGATCGTCATTGAGTGTTTTGTAAAGAGTTTAAAATGGGCATAATTGTTTAAGCACGGTAACAACTAATTCACCCCCCCCCCTCTCAGTTGTCCAACAATTGGTATCAGAGTCGGACCCTTTTATCTAAGGGTAGATCCTATAGCTTAAACATGACTAGCCATGAAGGAACTTCAACCAATAAGGCCCCCTTGTTCAATGGAACAAACTTTGCCTTCTGGAAAGTTAGGATGAGAACCTACATAATGGTTTTAGGTGCAGATGTCTGAGATGTGGTAGAGACTAGTTATGTAAAGCCAGTTGTACTAGCTAATAAGGATGACAAGCTAGAATTAAGCTTCAACGGTAAGGCTATGAATGTTATTCTGAGTGGGCTTGCAGAAGCAGAATTTGTAAAAGTTATGCACTTAGAAACTGCCAAAGACATGTGGGACAAACTCATTAGCAGTTATGAAGGTAATGAGAAGGTAAAGGATGCCAAGCTTCAAACCTATAGAGTACAGTTCGAACAGCTACATATGAAAGAAGATGAAACTATTGGGAAGTACTTTCTGAGAGTTGAAGAACTAGTAAATGTAATGAAAGCTCTTGGTGAACAAATTGAGGAACCCTCTTTAGTTCAGAAAATTTTGAGATCTTTGCAAGATAGGTTCAACCCAAAGGTTTTTGCTATAGAAGAACTTAATGATCAAAAAGCTTTGGCTTTTTATCAACTTCTTGGAACTTTGACTGCATATGAAATGAGGATAGTTAAAGATAAACCCACCTCTAGAGAAACATCATTTAAAGAAGATAAGAATGAGGATTCTAAAACTAATGAAATTGAAGCAAAATTTGTGAGAAGACTAAAGAAAGGATCAGGCAACTACCAAGGCAAATTGCCCTTCAAATTTTTTAACTGTGGAAAGATAGGTCACTTTGCATCTAAGTGTCCACACAAGAAACGAGATCATAATTATGAAGGTGAAAAGAAGTACAAACCCAAGAGATTTGGTAAAAAGAAAAGTTTGTGTGAACAATGGTGACTCTTCAGAAGACACAGATAGTGACTCTTCCTGTGAAGATAATATTAATGACTTTGTGCTTATGGCCAAAGAGGATTATGATAATAAAAGAACAGGAAGTGAAGTTGACGATGAAGAAGTTGTGGTTGACCTAGAAGGAGAATTGATCAGTGCTCTAGAAGAAATTGCTAGACTCATATCTAAGAAGAAAAAGCAAAAACAATTGTTGATACAGTTCGAGAAAGACAATAAAGAACCTGATGAAGACTTTGCCCTGCTAAAAGTGGAATTAGAAGAGGCGGAGAAAATAGAGGACATTATGAAACAACAGTTATCAGAAAAGAAGGCAAGATGTGAAGCCTTGGAAGAAGAGGTAGTAAAAACCAGAAAAGAGATGGAGAAATTTAAAATATTGTATCTCCAAAATCTTCCAAGTATTAAAGCCACTGCAGAACTAAACGATATTCTGAGTAAACAGAGATCTTCTTTGTTGAATACTGGTTTAGGTTATGTAAATGGTTCAAGCAACAAATAGCCTGAAAGCAAAGAGCCAGTAAAGATGATCAAGTTCCAAGTCAGCAGACAATCAAACCATGAGAGTACTTTGTCACCAGAATCTAATAAAGACAAGATGATCCCTGATAAAAAACAAAGAGATCAGAAGATGGAGCCATCCCTCAGGTACCAAATTTTTTTCCATGGTTATTGTTTTTACTGTTCTAATTTTGGTCATAATATTGCAAATTTTCAAACTAAGTTTAGAGACATGCAACTGAGGAGGTCAAGAAATAAACAATCTTTACAACATAGGACTAAGCAGCCAATGAATAGACAACGTAGCACCAATCACTTTGACCTACTGAACAATTAACTCGAATGTTATAACTGTCATAACTTCGGCCACAAAGCTACAAACTTCCATCTGAAGAAGTACAAGGAAGATCCAAGGATAAATCCTTTAGCTAAAAATGTCAGTGCATGGAAAAAGAAAGACAGTGAAAATTGTGGTCTAGTACTTTCAGCTCAAAAACAAAAGGACCCCTGGTATATAGACAATGGATGTTCCAAGCACATGACTCGAGACAAGGATAAGTTTTTGTCTATAAGTAAAGGCAAAACAGGAAATGTGACCTTTGGAAATGATGAACTAGGTAAAATCAAGGGTAAGGGGATGGTGAGTTTAAGTAATGGCAAAGGAAAAGCTCAGGATGTCCTGCTTGTAGATGGGATGAAACATAATTTTCTCATTGTAAGTCAAATGTGTGATAGAGGATGTGAAGTGGTGTTCACTTCCAAAGATTGTAAGATAAGATCTGTAAATTCAGGATAAGTGGTGGCTAAAGGCATAAGGACGGATAATAATGTATATGTGTTGAAATAAGATAGAGAAGAGTGCCATCTAAGAAATTATGATGAGAGTTGGTTATGGCATAGGAGACTTGGACATCTAAAATTTAACCACTTAATCAAGCTCAAAAATATTGAGGCAGTAAAAGATCTTCCGAGAATATCGAAGCCACAAGATTCTGTGTGTAAACCCTATCAAGTAGGAAATCTAACCAAGACACAGTTTAAATCCAAGAACTCTACTTCAATAAAGAAACCACTCCAATTAGTTCATATGGATTTATGTGGACCTTCACGAAAGGAAGGCACATGGAAGGAAAACTACTTTATGATGATCATCGATGATTACTCCAGACTTACTTAGGTTGCTTTTCTCAAGGAAAAAGTTGAAGCATTTGAGAAATTTAAGATATTTAAGGCCTTAACTGAGAATCAAACATGAAAGAGGTTAAAGACGGTGAGATTAGACAAAGGAGGAGAATTTATTTCAACTGATTTCAAGGAATATTGTGATAAACATGGGATCAAAAGAGAATAGACGATCCCAGGAACCCCACAGCAAAATGGAGTACTTGAGAGGCAAAACAGAACAATTCAGCAAATGGCCAAGTCCATGATGAATGAGAAGAGCATCGGTCAAACCTACTGGGTAGAAGCTATACACACAACAGTCCATATTCTTAACAAATCTCATCTCAGACAACACAGTGATAAGAAACCTTATGAATTGTCGCATGGAAGACCTGCTACAATCAAACACTTCAAAGTCTTTGGGAGTAAGTGCTACATAAAGAATAATAATGAGAACCTTGGCAAGTATGATGACAGGGCTGATGAAGGTATCTTCTTAGTGTATGCTACAAACAGTAAAGGATACAGATGCTATAATAAGAGGCTTCATAAATTGGTTGATTGTATTGACAAAAAATTTGATGAAGGAGTCCCAGTAAGAGAGGTGAGCAATACTGAATAAACAATAGAGGATATAGGTGAAGTTGAAGTTGAACACGTCCAAGAATCAGAACATGAAGACTGAGTCAGATGAAGATGCAAATACTCAGGCAGACTCAAATCAACAGACAACATCAAATTCTTCCTCCAGAATTACTCAAAATAATCATCCTTCAAGTCAGATAATTGGTGAGAAAGACAAAGGTGTACAAACCAGGAGATGGATAATAAAAAACATCGAGCAATCACATATAGCCTTCATATCCATGATGGAACCCAAGAAATTCAATGAAGCCAGTGAAGATGAAAATTGGTTGGAATCAATGAATGAGGAACTGGATCAGATTGAAAAGAATGACACTTGGGAACTCGTTCCTAGGCCAGCAAATAAAAATGTAATAGGATCAAAATGGGTCTACAAAAATAAGATGAATGAGCAAGGAAATATTGTAAGAAATAAGGCTAGATTGGTCTGCAAAGGATATGCTCAAATAGAAGGACTGGATTTTGATGAAACATTTGCGCCCGTAGAAAGATTAGAAGCTATTAGAATGTTTCTTGCCTATGCTTGTCATAAATAGTTTCAATTCTATAAAATGGATGTCAAGTCAGATTTTCTAAATGGAAATCTAAAAGAACAAGTCTATATGGAACAACTAGAGGGTTTCCAACTGTCAGATAACCCTGACCTTATCTGCAAGCTGAAGAAACCCTTATATGGGTTAAAACAAGCTCCTCGTGCCTGGTATTACAGACTGGATAAGTATCTTCAAGACAAAGGGTTCAAGAGAGGAACAGTTGACAACAATCTATATATCAAAACAGAGGGTAATGATTTGTTCATTTTGTTGGTCTATGTAGATGACATCATCTTCGGAAGCAATAATGCTTCATTGGTACAATGGTTTGCTTCTGCCATGCATTTTGAATTTGAAATGTCTATGATAGGGGAACAGTCATTTTTCCTTGGTCTACAAATTACTCAGAGGTCTAAAGGATTATTTCTTTCTCAGGAGAAATATCTAAGAGAAATGTTGAAAAGGTTTCAAATGGAAGATTCTACATCTGTGAGCACACCTATGGTCATTGGATGCAAGCTAAGAAAGGATGATGACTCAACTATTGTTGATCATAATTCATATAGTTCTATGATAGGAAGCATGTTGTACATCACAACATCTCGTCCAAACATAACGCATGTTGTTGGAATGGTAGGAAGGTATCAATTTGCACCTAAACAGAGTCATTTGATAGTCGTTAAAAGAATATTCAAGTATTTGAAAGGAACAATGAACTATGGCCTCTGGTATCCTAGGAATCAGAATTTTCAACTATCAGTCTATTCAGATGTTGATTGGGCTATCTGTGTGGATGAAAGGAAAAGCACGAGTGGAGGTGCATTCTTCTTAGGAGATTCCCTTGTTTAATGGTTGAGCAAGAAGCAAGGTTCCATTTCCTTATCAACTACAGAAGTTGAATACATTGCAGTTGCCACTTGTCGTACCCAAGTATTATGGATGATTCAGACACTTGCAGACTTGGAGGGAAATCAGTGTGTCAAAGAATCTTGTATCTCACTCCAAGTCCAAGCATATCCCCATCAAGTATCACTTCTTGAGGGAACAGGTGACCAACACTGTTGTTTCTTTTCATTATACTCCATCCAAATATCAGATTGCTGATATCTTCACTAAACCGCTTACAAAAGCTTAGTTTGAGTATCTACGCCAGAAGTTGGGCGTGACTCCATTATCAACCTAAGAGAGTCCATGCTGTCAAGGGGAGTATGTATTGGTTGAATATCTGATACCTCCAAAAAATACAACAACGGCTCATGGGGAGCATGTTTTCTTTGACATTGATGTCAAAGGGGGAGAAAAGGAGTGTTCCAGATGGTGTAGTTGGAGAACATCACAACCATTCAAGGTTGCCATCAATGCCAAAGGGGGAGATTGTTGGCATGTTTACAGGTAGAGTGTGTTTGTCATTGATGGCAAGAACAACAACGATATTGGCAGGTTTACAGGTAGAGTGTGCATAGCAAGAACAACAACAAAGACACAGAAGGTTTACAAGTAGAGTGTGCATGGAAAGAAAAGCAGCGAAGACACAGAAGAGAAAGCTCGAGAAGCTCAGGAGGAATAGCGCAGAGTTGCACGCAGAGTGCAAGTGTACGCCAAGACCATTACCAAAGCTCGGGAAAGATAGTGTTCTCAGAAACGCAGACAAGACCCAAAGTCATCAGGACTCACGGAACCTTTGATGCATGGAGAGGTCCAAGGATCATCATAGAAAGAGAGGTTGTTCTATGATCCAGTTGAACAGTGGCATTTGCAGTAGAAGCATATTACAATGGTAGCATATTGTTCATATTGCAGAGAAGATAGGGGGAGACATTCTTCTTCCCATGATTCTAGAAGGAAAGAGCCCTATATTTGGAGAAAGAGCACAGAGGCATAATTCCAGGGGGAGCGACAATCACAGAGGGAGCATGAGAGATATATCTTCAGCATTACATCAAAGTGATATCCCTTGTTCAAAAAGGGGAGAGATTTGTTGAAATAATGTAACTACGAAGAGCATTCTTATTATTATTGGATTAAATCCCCATTGCGGATTAATCATGTCATTATTATTATTTTTATTATTGGTATTGGATTAATCCCCATTGTGGATTAATCATGTTGGTAATTGTATAAGGACCAAATCCCCTTTTGCGGATTGGTCATCGGACAATTACAAGGGGAAGAATAAGAAGTCGGCCCCAACAGTTATTATGGAAGACCCAGAATTAATTAAAGGTGGGTTTACCCACCCAGAGTGAGAGGTCGGCCCTGCCAGTTGTGACCTTTCACACGTGTCAGTCTTGTATAAATAAGAGGCTAGCGCCTCACTTCAAACACACAACTCACTTGCTCATTTCTCTTATGAGGCAAGCTATAGACTATGAAGAGACATTCGCTCCTGTGGCCAGTTACACTTCGATCATAACCATTATAGCTCTTGCTGCCAAGATGAAATGGAAGCTACACCAGATGGACGTGAAGACAACTTTCCTGAATGGTGTTATCGAAGAGGAAGTTTATATAGAGCAACCCCAAGGTTTTGAGGTTGAAGACAGGAAGTCTCATGTCTGCCAATTGAAGAAAGCCTTATACAGATTGAAGCAAGCTCCCAGAGCTTGGTATGGCCATATAGACAGTTTCTTGACGAGCTTAGGCTTTACCAAGAGTAAAGCAGACTCAAATCTCTACTTCAAAATTATGGATAATGAACCAGTAA
>ML837480.1:15504-27428 GCA_009831015.1 Picea engelmannii | reverse complement strand
ATTTATGATAAGGAATTTTTTGTTGGGTTTTCTTCCCCTAGAGGGTTTCCCAGGATAAATGTTGTGTCTCTTGTGAATGTGTATTTCTCAGTGATCTTGTTCTTATTATGCTCTTATCTATTGAAATGAAAAGAACTATAATATTTGCATAAACATTAACAAGAATATTCAAAGGAAGATCAAAGGCATTCAGACAGGGGGAGTAGCCCCAATGAGAGTTCAAGCAGGGGGAGAAGCCCCAAGGGGAGAATGACCCTTTGCCATTGATGTCAAAGTGGGAGAGATAGTCACATTGATGTGATTGAGGAATATTGATGTAGAGCATGCTTTGTCTACATGTTGACATCAATGATTGGTGTTGACATCAATGTTGGTATTGCCATCAATGCTAAAGGGGGAGATTGTTGGATCATGTTGTCATTGATGCCAAAGGTTTAATTAATTCATGTCAAAGGATTGATTGATGCCAAAGGATGGTTGATTGATGTCAAATGATTGATGTTAAGAAATTGGTTGATGCCAAAGGATTGATTGATTGATCGATGTCTTGTCATAGCATACTAATGTAATATTTAGATCCACGTGCAAGGGCATAGTATCTAGCCCAAAATCAACTCGAAAGGCTTCCACTCATCATTGTGGGTATACCTCTCAAGCGACCCCCATAATACGTGCAACCTCTACACCAAGACCAACAAACCAGGGTGAGTAACTTTGTTAGTCTCAATGTGACCTCGTGATTGACCCTTGTGTTAGAAGGGCTTCCCAGGACAAAATGTAATAAGTGGATTTAACCGCTCCCTAACTCAAGATTCTATGTTTGTTTGCAACTTTGTAAAGTTATCTTTCACACCTATTCCAAAGCCCTATAACTAATCTAATGTAGGTTTGCTACCAGAAAGTATAAAAAATGTCTAATCAGTTTTTATAAGCGCTTTATTTTATGGTTGTTGTTACTCAATAGGAAAATGGTGTGAACAATATGGTGTTTTGACTGACTCGGAAGTTATGCAAAGAGATGAGGATGCAATCTTTTCATTTCAATGAAAGCTATGCTACGAGAAGGAGAAAACATTTATCATTCCCATATACAGAATGTCCCAAAATATATTAAACTCATCAATATCAAGATTCTCAAGAAATGAGAAAAAGGTATTGTACACCAATGCACGATTCATGCCCCCCCCCCCGACCACGAGGGGGAAAATTTTCAGAATTTAAGACTAAAAAATGCCAAGAATCATGCAATTTCACTACTTCAAATGCAAGGATGCCCCCCATCTAATATAAATCAAGAAATTAAATCCTTTTGCTTCAAAAATTTCACTAAAAGCAATAATGAACTTTCTTAAAACAAAGAAACCGAAACTAAAAGTTTTCTTTTAAAGCGAACTATTCAGAAGAAAACTGATCTTTCTCTAAACAATTCTAAAGAAAACACACGCTTTGTAATTGAAAGATACTCAAAGCAAGAGAATAATCCTTCAAAACCAAACAAAGCCAATGTGGCTAAAAGTAACTCAAAGAATGTCAAGCAAACTGTAAATAGATCAATATAGGCTCCAAAAGCTCAATCCAGCTGATCAAAGCAAAACTGGGTCATCAAAAGATGACAAGACCCAATCCAAAAAAGTTTACAAACAAGTTTGCAGCCTAGCAGTGGAGCATAGTGCGAGAATTAGGTATTCTCGCAAGCTAAACATTGGTAGGGTGCGAGAAGTTCGCACTGGATCTAACAACAAGGTACGAAAATCAATAGTTTTCGCAGGCTGTAGAGAGGTACAGTGCAAGGATGTTTGTAATCAAAGAAAATTTTGAAAAAGGACAGGGAATCTAAGTGAACTTCTAGATCCAGAGAGTCTAGATGGATGTCCCACAGACTTAGAAACCAGAAAAAAAGCAATCAAAGGAAGGGAAACTAGACTAACTAGGAAACAATCCGTTCCCTAGTGGAGTCGCCAATTTTGTTATCGGATAAATCGGTAGGTGCAGACACTAACTGATCTCTCTAGATCCACCTAGATCTAGAACAAAACACACTAGAACATGACGCTTTCCTTAAGTTTTAGATATTGAATTTACTAATTAAAGAGGGATGGGTGACATACCATTTAAATGTCGCCTCCTCCCGCTGTCGCCATCCTAGCTCCGTTCCAATGCTCATACAATGATGAACCTGCAAAAGAACACAACCAACCAAAGTGATAGCAATAGCATAAACTCAATATAAACCTATGTATGTGATCAAGGAATCATACAATAAAGCACAACAAGATTTATAGGAAAGAATCATATTATTGTATCATATTAAATGTGAAAGAGAGATTACAACCATGGCCTTGATGTCGTAAGGTCCCTTCCAACTATCCTTCGTTCCCCACACACTACTTGCTCCATGGATATGATAGCTACTCACAATCTATCTTGACAAAGCAAATCTCAAAGCCACTCTAACCAAGCTAACAATCCCAAGCCAAAAACAACTAACTTTCTCCATGAGAGCTCCTCTCCTTTTATAAGCTTAAGAGGATAAGGTGAGGAGGTTAGGATGATCCCACTAAATCATGAAAGTGAGTAAGATCCAAACCATTCGGATGCCACCTCACCATGGAAGTTTCTCCTTCTAGAAGCATCGAGAATATGCCTATTTTTCCCACGTATGAGCATTCTCGCACCCTTCTTATAGAGCAACCTGCGAACCTCTCGCAACCCAGCTATAGTGCAACCTGCGAGAATCAGGCATTCTCGCACCCTGCCTATATAGAAACCTGCGAACATCCTCTTTAATAGGGTTTTTACAAAGGAGAATGCAACTTATTTTCTCAGGAAAAGTTATTCTCTCTTCTTTCTTCAGGAACTTAGACCATTGACCCCTCTGAAGGAAACAGATAGGTTTACATCATTAACGGTCATAGGGATGACGAAAATAATGTGTAACACCGCGTACATACATGAGTTGTACTACCGGTAGGGCGCGTACATACGCATGTTGCACTACCGACAAGTCGTGTACCTGTTGACAGATCAATATTTGTTGAGGATTGTTGCCTCATCTCAGTTGGTGGTAAGGGTGTAAGTCGAGTCTTGCATTATAGAGTTGGTGCTCTTGTAGAGTTGTACTCTATTCAGTTGTTGTTGATAACCCAAGGATTGCAGTCCGTAATAAAAATAAAATTGTACATACATCTTGTGTTCTTTGTGTTCCTTGTGGTGATGATTTATTGATGATATGTTGTTGATATATGTTGTTGTTGTATGTTCACATTTAACTGGTTATAAATGACAGCAATAAGTAATGAGTAAATGGTGATTTCTAATTAATGAGTTTTGTGAAAGGGAAGTTCTAAGAAAAAACAATCCCTACATTGTTCACCCCCCCCCTCTTAGTGTAGTCGGTGTGTCCAACAGTGTTCCCAGCAAACATCATCGGGATATTTTTGACGAACGTGCCTCTTGGCACGACTCGGGCCCTTTGTAGCTTGTTCATAGTGACTTGTGTGGTCCACTTTCTTCTCCTCCTTTTTCTGGGTGCAAGTATTTCTTAACTTTCATTGATGACTTTTTAAAACATACTTGGGTTTACTTCTTAAAACTTCAGAGAAAAGTTTTTGACAAGTTTTTGGCCTACAAGGCCCTTGTAGAAAAGCAATCTAGACATCAAATTCAAATGTTAAGAACAGATAATGGAGACAAATATGTGAACAATAATTTTACAAGTTACTGCACTGCACAGGGCATCCAAATGCAACACGTTGTTCCATATACACCACAACAAAATGGTGTTGCTAAGATAAAGAACCGCACATTAAAATAAATGGCTAATTGTATGATCCAATATAAGGGATTAAGTATAAAGTATTCGGCGGACGCCATCAATGTGTAAATTACATAGTAAATCCCACTCCCACAAAGGATCTTAAAAATATAACACCAGAAGAAGCTTGGACTAAAATCAAACCAGATGTATGTCACTTCCGTGTATCTGGCAGTATGGCATGGGCTCACATTCCTGATGAGAAAAGGAAAGCATTGCAGCCTAAAAGTGAGAAGTGTATATTTGTTGCTTATTTTGAAGATGTCAAAGGTTATAGACTTCTTCAACCACATTGTAATGAAAGTGTTATTATAAGAGATGTTAAATCTGATGAAAATCTTTTGGTTTATGAGCCTAATTCGGCGATTGTGCCTTCTTCAGCTTGTGATCCATCTTCAGCGTTTGTGCCTTCTTCTATTCCTATTCTGGTTTCTTCTTTAGATGATTACAGTGAGGATGAAAATCCACCTTCTCCTGCCCACTTTCCTTCAGATAAGTCCATTGAACTTGAACCATCGCCAACACCACTACTTCCTAGATGGATCTGTTCAACACGAGAAGCAATTGGTGGTCTTGTCGGTGATCCTTCGTATTAGTGTCGGACACGCTCTTTGTTCTAGCAAGCCTCTTCTCTTTTGGCTCAAGTTTTAGAGAATCATGATCTAGAGACATTTGTAGAAGCTTCAGGTCATCCAAATTGGGATACAACAATGAGTGAGGAGTATTTTTCTTTAATGGAAAATGATACTTGGGATCTTGTACCTCTTCCAAAAGGAAGAAAACTTGTCAAATTTAAATGGGTCTACGGAACTAAGTATGCATAAGATGGAAATGTTGAAAGACACAAGGCTCGGTTAGTTGCCAAAGGATTTTCCCATGTTGATGGAATTGACTATAATGAAACCATTGCCTATGTAGCCAAAATGAATTCCATATTCCTTGTTCTTGCCCTTGTTGCCTCACATAAATGGAAGGTCCATCAGATGGATGTTAAATCCGCCTTCTTGCATGGGGATTTGCAAGAAGAAATCTACATGGAACAACCTCCTGGCTATGTCCAGAATGACTCTAGCCTTGTTTTTCGCCTTAAGAAATATAGTTATGGTCTTAACCAAGCTCCCCGAGCTTGGTATGCCAAAATGGATAGCTTTCTTATCGACGTCGGATTTTCTAGATGTCATTATGATCCTAATGTCTATACCACGAAAGTAGGAAGCCATCTCATAATCTTTCTCCTTTATGTTGATGACCTTATCTTTACTGGTAGTGACTCAAAACTTTTAAACCATGTGAAAACCAGCCTTAAGAAGAAATTTGAAATGACATACTTAGGTTTTTTGCACTATTTCCTTGGCCTCCAAGTTTTGCAAACCAATGAAGGAATTTTTCTTTCCCAATCTAAGTATGCTTGTGACCTTCTTCGTCACTTTCACATGGAAGATTGTAAACCAACCCCTTGTCCCTTCCAGTCTGGAGTCAAGCTTGCTACCACCTGTACTTCTCCTGAATTTGAGGCCACCTTGTACCGTCAGTTAGTTAGTAGCCTCTTATACTTGACTCATACCCGTCCTGATCTTTCCTTTGTTGTTGGTTTCGTTTCCCAGTATATGCAAACACCCCATGAAAGTCGTTGGAAAGCAGCTAAAATGATACTTCGATATGTCTGGGGTACAGTTCAGTTCGGGATACATTACATTTCAAGGGGGACTCCTTTATTAGTTGGTTTCACTGATTCAGATTTTGCCGACAACCATGATGATCGAAAGTCTACTACAGGTAATGTTTTCAGCCTTGGTTCATGACCTGTCACTTGGGCCTGTAAGAAACAACAGGCTATTGCAATTTCTTCAATAGAAGCAAAGTACTGAGTAGCGGTAAATGTAATTCAAGAAGCCTTGTGGCTTTGACATATCATTTCAGACACTAGTACATTTGGGTCAAATTCCAACAACGTGTTCGACGTAATTCCCACTTTATATTGTCGAGAGAACGACAAACATCGGACCCCCTCAAACGTCGTTTCACATGACATCGCTTTTTCGATGCCATAGGTATCGTCTCTATTGTGACGTTTAATGTGAACACGTGTCATCTCGGATTTTACTGTCCAAACCTCATATAGTCGTCGCTACAGCGACGCCAGAGACATCGGAATTCCGACGTCCCATTTCGTCAATCTCCACAACGTGGACGCCATGTGACCGACGTTAGGGACGTCGGAAGACCAACAGCCGACAACCATGATGATCAGAAGTCTACTACAGGCTATGTTTTCAGCCTTGGTTCATGACGTGTCACTTGGGCTTGTAAGAAACAACAGGCTATTGCAATTTCTTCAACAGAAGTAGAGTACCGAGTAGCGGTAAATGCAATGCAATGCAATGCAATACAGATAACTACACCAGAGCATCAAATAAGATGAATTCTGACATAGTTAGGAAGAACTTAACACAGTTTAAATTGCTTAAGTTGAGAGCATCACAAGATGAATTATGGACCTTTAAATATCCAATTTAAACATGAGATAGTGAAAATGAAATCAAGAACACAGGAAATACATACGAAGAAAGAAGACAAATATCAAACCACCACCATTACAATATTTTCATAGAAAGTTCAGGACATCTGCATGTGCATTGCATTCAGATTCAGAAAATTACATTAAGGTTCTGAATAGCTATATTCTGTGCCCTTGCACTTCTACCAACGCCCCATTCATTCGGAGCTCCTAACATTTATACAAGCTTGGTTCCTTCGGTTTGAAACTGATTACAATAAAATCGGAAAGAAAACGTTTTGTCTTGAAACTGATTAAAATAGAAAAGAAATCGTTTCATTTTGAAACCAATTACAAAATAGGAAAGAATCGTTTCGGTTTGAAACCGATTACGAAAATACAAAAGAAATTGTTCACAAAATCTGGGGTTTGTCCCTTTCGGTAGTCCAGTCCTTTTCTTCGCCCTGTAACTCTGCTTTGACCTTTCATATGATTTGTTGTCATTTATTGACATCTGGACATCATCTACTAGTCCCTAGAAAACTACATTTTTCTTACCCAACTGGACTATTTCCTTCCACTGCAAATCAGAAGGAATGTTGTAATCTGTCATCTCCTTTATCAGAATCTCCAAGTCAATGCAAGAAGCATATGACATGATTGGAAGTCTAAGCTTGATTATTTTGAACTGATTCAGAATCTCAAAGTCGGTAATCAGCTGGTCAACTAAAGTGGCTCCTTTCAAATTCTCCTCCAGGGTTTCAAACTTAGAATGATCCATTCTGGACTAAGTCAAATGAGTATTGTATTCTTCCTGGTCATACAATTTTCCCTTTCCATCCCAAAATGGTGGAAGACCTTTGATAAACAATTCTTCAAATAGATCTTTAAACTCATGTACACTCTGCTCCATTTGTGGTTCTTTAGTTTGAACTGATTTCAAAAGGTCATGTTTGGCGATAATCCTCCTAGCCCAAATAATCAATGTAGTTATGTCCTTAACTCCAATGGTTTGAAGGTCTACAGTAGGAACAAAGTTGTGTAAATTTATGGCGTTCTGGGACCATTCTGATGGATTTTTGGCTAAGTTTTCATTCACAAAAGTACACATGTGTCTGGTTGTCATGGTTATGTTGTCTCTATCCTTAATGAAATTCAAATATGATCTGATTTTGGCAGCTTCAGCAACTATAGAGTCCCAAATGATATGCTTGGCCCCCTGTAATGGACCTTTGCCTCTTAACCTCACTTTCAATTTATTTATTCTCTCTTGGAAGACTGCATTCTGCTTTTGAAATTGAGCTATCCTTTCATCTTTTGCATGCATCTCCTGCTTCAATTTCTTTATACTTTCCTTCCGTCCTTTGATTTCGCCTTCCTTCGGGCTAACTTGTGACATAGCCTGGAAAATTTCTTCAATATTTGATCCAATTTCTACAGTAGGAGCTAAAACCATAGCCTTATTTAGAAATTATGTCTTTTCCTGTGACCATTTCACCTTTTCTTGTTCCAGCTGCAACACCTTAGCTTTGTAATCTAGTGTCTCTTGATGAAGTGTTGTCTTTTCCTACTCCAGAACTACCAATTATGTTGTTTGTGGATGCTCTGTAGCAGGCATTTTCAATCTCTTCTTCAAACTTTGAATTATTTTGTCTTTCTCATATAATGAAGACTTCACCCCTTGGGAACCTTCAGATTCCAACCTCTTAACCTGAGTTTTCCAAGCTTTGTTAGATGCCCTTTCTTGCCTCAATTTTCTTTCCAATTTTTCTGCATAAGATGAAAATTTTGAATTCTTCAAGTTCAAACTCAAGTAATCAGAATATAATAGGTCACTAGTTTTCTTGTGGAGTTTGACCTTGTCTGGGGCACTTATGTTGTCATATTTTATTTTTATCTCAGAAACTTTGTCTTCTTCTACAACTGCGATGTTAAAGGTCTTCTTTTCAACATCTCTTACTGTGAACATAAAATATTTATGATGAGAGACTGTTTCCACTTCAGGGAATAAATCCTTAATCTCACCCAAAGCTATATTTCCCTTCTCAGCATATTGTTTTGCCAAATCTTCCCTACACTGATAAGCTAACCCCGATGTTTTATCAAAAAGATATTTCTTACTGCAAAAGGTTCTTGAGTTTCCCTCACTTTGGAGTTTATTTCCTTCTTCGATCTCTACAATGCTAGTACCACTTTCCACCATATTTAGATTTTCTTGATTCATGGATTCTTCATCTTCTAAATCCACAAATTGTGTCAGTTGTGTAACCTTCATCTTCTTTTTGACAGTCTGTTGATCATCAATGTCCATAGCCTCTGAAATGCTTCTCTTACTGTAAACACTTGTCTTAGGAACTTTAATCATCAGCTTCTGAGAAGCTTGTTGTGTTTGAATTAGCTGTAGGGTTACTTCCACTTGTTGTGTTTGAATTGGTTGCAGGGTCGCTTCCACATCAACAAAGACTTCTAGATTCGCCAACCTATCAAAACTTTCAACTTTTTCATGCTCATAAGGAGAATTTTTGTTCATCTGTCTTCTTTTGGATATGATCTGGTGTGGATCATACCTTCTTTCCTGTAACTGTGCAAAACCAAACTCTTTGAGATTTGCTTGAACCTAAGATAAACATGATCTGGACTTGACAATAAAGGGGCCAATGAAAAAAGGGAACTTAAGGTTGGAGGATCTGTGCAACTTTAGGAAATGCTATGTTTCAGATATAATTATTTGCCTAATGAATTCAAAGGAAAAGATTCTAGGAGTTAGAAAAACAAGCAATAGGTAAGGAGATTCATGACAACCATAAACCCAGATTATTGTTGAATGAATGAACAATACCCAATCTCCCACTATGTTCTCTGGATTTGGTTGTAGATAACTTCTCATGTCATCTAGAACTCTAGGCGGGCTAGTATTGAAAATCGTACTTTAAATCATGGACATAACTTTGTTAATGAAGATAAGCAATGTAATCATTTTGCATTCAGTTGACATAAATGTTGCTTCAGGAAATTATCTGCTATTACTTGCTAGGAAAAGTTTCAACATATAAGTATAGTATCTAAAATGCCTCAGAGAGTGGAAATTCACTAGTTGTTTATGAATAGTATCAGCTAGGAATTTATCAAAGTTAATACGAACTGACAGACCAGACTTGGACTTGAAAAAGGTCAAAAGGAAATCAAGCATGACTTCCACCACATACTTGTCATTGTCTAACCCTAATACTTGACTCAATAAGGAGCATACCCACAGGACTTCAATGACCATTAGATTGACATTCAATGGCATAGACAGACTTTCTGAAAACTGTTAAGGTTTGATAATTTGTTGTAAAAATAGGCTTCGGACTTCTGATGGACATTCCCTATATACCATAATCAATTTCTCTTCATTGAATGGTTTAGAATTTGCAAAAAAAGACTCAAGTATACCGAGGGATTATCGAATGGACAAACCTTCTATCCTACACAAGACTTGGGACCCTTGTTTATTGACAATGACCCTTTCTTCATGAGAATATTATTCGGCGCACCAACCTACAAATTTAGGGAACAATAAAGCAATTTCAATGGCATAGGGTACTATGGTGGCCTAGACTGCTTCTAGGAACAATATACTTTTACCGATTATATCAGAAAAATTACGTATAGACACAGAGATAGGGGAAATGGTGATTTAAACATCGGAAACATATGTGTCCCTGTCAATTAAGGCTTCTTCTATTGTTGTAGAGTCTTGTTCTGTCACTGAGGAAATAATGGGATCTATGGTTATGATGTGAATACCTGGAAACGAGCAGAAATGGTGTGTAGATGGTGTATTGTTGGGCTGTAAGTGGAAAACGGTGGTCGTGCCAAGGTTCTAATGGTTTCAGTATTCGAAAGAAAAAAAACAAATGAAATAAATAAATCAATGACCTTTAATACTTTTCAACTTTGCGGGGGTGTGAGAAAGTGGTTTTGAGGAAACTTGTCTTTCATTCCGCAATGCGCCTGGTGATGCCACGCACCCTCGAGAAAAACATGTGGTTTAAATTGAAGGACCTCTTTTAGGTGTTATACTCCACCCAACTTTAACCTCCGCAATTGTTCCCGACCGTTGATCTCAGTGGATCACGATACATGACTTTTCAGGCCTGATCAACTTAGCACTTCCGCCAGATTTAACATTTCCTGCCATCTTTAGACCTTCTCTTATTTTACCTGGCTTCTAAATCAATTAGTGCATGTGCAATATTTTTGGAAACTTGGCCTCAATTAATAAAAAAAAATATTGGTGATGAACATAGTGTATGGATTACCATAAACATGGGACCTTTGTGCTTGTATTCTTAGCAAGAGAGTTTCCCTATTGGAAAAGTGTGGAATGCAAAGTTAGTACTAACAAGTAGACCATATGTTGGAGGTGATATGTATGTTATGAACTTAATTGATAATAACATCATAAGTTTGTTGCTTTATTTTCTACAAAAGAGAGCATATGCATTTGAATTTTTCAAAGAGTGGAAGGATCTAGTTGAAAAGTAGAGTGGTAATTTTTTAAAAGCCATAATATTTGATAGTGGTGGAGAATACAAGTCAAATGATTTTGATTCATTCTACAAAAAACATGATATTAACAGGCAATTCACAACCTCTTATACACCAAAATAGAATGGAGTTGTAGAGTGTGAGAATCGTGTTATTTACGACATGGCACATCGCATATTGAAGTACATAAATATTTACTAGAAAGGGTTGAACATTGTAATTGTGCAGTTTATTTGATCAATAGAAGTTTAACTAAAATTATTTGGAATGTTATTCCAGAGGAAGCATGGAGTGATCACAAATCTATTGTTAAACAATTGCATATATTTGGGAGCATCTATTATATTAATATTCCAAAGGAGAAACACAATTCAAATTTCTCTGATAGAGTGCACAAGTGTATTATTTTTCTTGGATATGAGGAGCAGTCGAAGGCATATTTCTTATGGGACTTGGAAAATCAGAAATTTGTAATAAAGCATTTTGTTTTTTTTTATGAAGCATGCACAACAAAATTTGAGAAGTATGTTGATGCACAAGATATCATTGTTACTAACACTCTTGAAATTCAACCTTAATTTGGATAAGAAAATAAATAATCTACTCTAATGCCAAGGACACCCAAGTGGTTGGTGAAGATGGTTCAGATTTTTTTGTAGAACCTGAAATGTATGATAGATTGAGAACTAGAAGATACAAGTAGATAGAGAATGCATAGAAAGTAGAGTTGATCTTAGAAGAAGCAAGTGATTGGAGTCACCTTTAGTTAATTATGCATTGATGAGTGAAAGTCTTAGTGAAAAAGAACCACATACATATGAAGAGAACAAAGAAAGTTAAGTAATGTGATGCCATGTAATCAAAGCTTGAAGTTTTTAGAATAAATAGAACTTAAAGTTTGATTGAGTTTCTAGTAGATAAAAGGACAATTAGTTGCAGATGGATTTTTGGAGCCAAGTATAAGTTTGATGGTACCAATGAAAACTACAAATAACAATTAGTAGAAAAAGGCTATGTGCAAAAAGAAGGAATTGGCTATGAAGAAAATTTTGCACATATAGTTGGCCAAGTTTGTCCCTT
>ML837479.1:102155-130977 GCA_009831015.1 Picea engelmannii | reverse complement strand
TAGGCCTTATTAATATTGACCTTTATTACATGGAAATATATTATTCTACCTACATGAGGGGTTAGGTCCCTAACACTGATTTAGATTCCAACTGTCTTTGCTCCCTTCAGGCATCTTTTGGGTTGTCAAATATTGGTTTATCAGTGAAATGGTTATGGAGATTTTTCGTTGAATCTTTGTCTCGTCCTTCTATGATAAAATTGGTTGAACAATTAAAAATGGAAACAAACACTTGCATACAGTCGAGAGTTGTCTTCTTCTCATTATGGTTTCAATCACCGTGTTTTTACCAGCGTGGTCGTGATTGCATATGGAGACACCTGTGTGGTTTTTTCTAGGCCTGATCAGGGTTATGGCCAGTTTTAAGAAATGATGCATGTGTGTAATTGGTTATGTTCGCTTCATATATATTATTGGATCATCGCACAAATTACCAATGGTTTTAAAACTAATTTATACCCACATGGATAAGGCTTAGGGTTATTGTTTTGGTTGACTGTTGTTTCATTTCAAGGTTTTGTGGTTGATATGATGAAGGTTGAGTATAATCGAGCATGCTTTGAAGTTTGTTTGTGTTTTAAAAAGAGACATGTGTATATTTTAATTGGGCCTGATTCTTAAAAAGTGAATTTTGATTGTTATCGTGATGCATTATGGACTATCAGGGATAGACGTCGAGCATATTGTTGGGAATTTTTTTTATTATTTTTAAAAAAGGAAAGAAAAGAAAGAAAGGATCAACGCTTTGTTAAATAGGACTGTTGAATGGAAAGGTTGTTTTGTTTATAAGTTATGATTTCACATACTATTATGAATTGAGAAATTATGGGAAAGTTAATTATTGGAACAACAGACAGTTTGGTATAAAATTGAAAAACAATGAATGTTGGTGTTTTTTGGATTGATTCTAATATAGAGTTATGATTATTGATTATTTAAATTGTTTTATGAACACTATCCATTATCATCCCCTGTCATTTTATCACTTTTTTGCTCATTACAAATCCTCTCACAATCCCATATTCACTTTGCACGCGTTGTTCTTAAAATTAAATGGAAACTTTGTATTACAACAATTAAAGGATGACATAGAGATGGGTCACAGTTGATATGTTTTGTTATTGAAACACAGTTGATTGTTTAATGATTTGTTGAGTAATAATCGGGTTCTTACTCCCTTTCATATTATCACTTTTCTACTCAATACAACCCCCTCAGATATCCCATAACTATTATTCACCCCCTGCTCATTGACAAGTATTAAATGAATTTTATGGATTGGATTGCATGGGTCTGATGTGATTGTTGAGCCAAACTTTGTTTCATACTAAAGAGATGTCATGTATGGTTTGTTTTAGAAGCTAGTTGCTAATGAACGCTGCATATAGGATGAACTTCTTCAACAGAGGAATCCATGGTCGAAATAACAGGGGCAGAGGGAATTGGAACATAGGCCCTAGAAGGCCTAGATTTTCGATACATTTTGATGCAGATCCACAAGAGTTAAACTAGCTCTTCCAAGATGGATTTTTCAATTGGATTAGAATAGGGGTAGTCCAACCTAGGCTATAAATGCCCCCCTTCCAACCCCAACATGTCCCTGGTATCCATGTCCCCCCTCATGTCTCATTACAGTCTGAAGTCCCTGGAAATGACAGATGGCAAGAGATTTTTCACCCAACAGTCTCCCAACATCGTGGCGGGCCCAATTTGTCTCTACATACTCCTTCTCCACCGGTTAACCCAAATTTCCAAATTTCCCCTGTACACTCACCTCTACAGTCTTCCGACGCAAGAAAGAGATTCAAAACCGAATCCCACCACATGCATGATAAAGGAAAAGTTGTTGTTGCCCCCTCCTCTCCCTCAAGTGATTCAACCAAATCGGTTTCATCCTGCATGCACTTGAGAGATGAATGCTCTCATGTTATTAGTGATATCAAGCCTAAAGGCTCCACACAGCTTAAGGCTAATTCAGAAAAGTCAAAGGGAGACAGCAACAACAAAGGGAAAATTGCCTCCCAAAGTGGCAAATATGGTTTTTGAGTATATTTTATTATTGATTGTTGAGAACAATTGGCTGTTGAAGTTTTTGGACAACATACTATTTTTGGATATTTTGGATATTATATTTTTTGGATATGTTTTAAAATATCATTGATATTTAATTTTCAAATTATGAGAATGATGATGGAAGCCACAAGGAGGGATATGTTTGATTGATTGACTAGTTATGTTTACTTTTGTTAATAAACTAAAGGGAGTCACAAGGGGTCCCACCTACTAGTTATTATTTATTAAAGACCCTTATTATTATTATATTAATTCTTCCCCTAAACTAAAAGTTAGTTGAGTTTTAGTTAACTTAACAAAAATAGATAGTTGAACTACTTCAACTAATTTTGATTGCTTAAAGGAAAAAAGAGAAGGAATAACAAGGGGAGAATAGAAGGAGAAATCATACTAAGGTCCGCTCTTGAGTTTTATTGAGATGGTTCAGTTTTCATTCATTAAAATCCTAATTCTCTTTTATGACAGCAGGGTCCTATTGTAGACAACAATATTCAACGATGAATTACATCATTCAGACACTTGTTTTCAGAGGTGTTTATCTATATTTGATAGTCTGCTTGTGAATTAAATTTCATGATGGATAAAGGATATTGTGTAGAGTCGAGTGGGCAACAATATGTGGCAAGCTAATCCAACTTTTAAAGTTCAGTTTTTTTACTTTCTGTCATAAGTCTTTTTGTATGGTTTTCATTGGGGACTTCTAAGTTTGAGCTTGATCCAAACTCCCTCAGGGATTTTTGTAAAGAGAACGATTCTTTTGATTTATTGGAATGAAATAAGCGATTGTTATTTTGTCTCATCTGTGTTAATATGTGACTTTGTATTTTTTCTTTTGTCTCCACATTTACTTTTGCATCTGTTATATTCAGAAAATTATATAAAAATGTTGAATTTTACAACAATCTTTTATTTATAAAAAAATCATCCTAAGCCCTTGTAACTAATACTTGTGGATTAAGAAACACATTTTGAGGCTATAAACATAGGGTGATATTCATGTCTATCTTTCCTTAGCCAAGAAAGATATGAAAATGTTTGAGTAAGATTATTTCATATATTTTCCTCAACATTTATTTTGGCGTCCATACTGGGGAGATCTTCCATATCTCTCTAGTTGATTTTTATGCTTGATTATCATTGAATATATCTACATTTCTGATATTGATTCTTTGACTGTTTCATTTCTTAATGATTTTACCTGTTGCAAGGCAACCCAATATTGAGCTCGGTCTTCAAGATCAGACCATCATTTGTCATTGCTTTAAACTTGTTTAATACCATATTAGATATTGCTAATACCCAGGTTGAGCTTAATCGCTCATGGGTAGCAATTGAACAAGACATAAGTGCCCAAGAACGTTGGGAAGCTAGGCAAAGACATCTTAGGAATCATCCATAGCTTTATTTTTCCTACAGTTTTGATCTTCTTTTCATGTCGTTAGACCCTCGTATTTCTAGGAGAAGAAAAGGTTTATCACCAGAAATTAATCCTATTGCTGAAATAGGAAGAAGGAACATTGTGTTGTCAACCCAAAAAAGTGCTCTAAGGAGAACTTTGCATGATTCATCTAGTTCATATTTCTCTCCCTTACCTATCATCCATAAGATGACATCTAGTGGTGGCTCTAGTGGCACTGGAGGTGCTTCTTCATCTCAATATTCAGCTTTGTCAGTGATTGGTAGCATATATAGTCACCAAGTCCCTGTCCAATCTACCACAAACCCTGCCAAAGTCATTAAAAAGTATGGGCTTTTTCAGTTTGAAAAAAATGCTACAAATACCCCATGGCATGTTTCCTCCCCTCTTAACCTAACACCTGCTACTCATTGTTGAAAAGTCAACAATAAACATGTGTCTAATTTACTTTTCCCTTAAATAAATTAGACAATAAATATTAATCTATTATCTCATTCATAACTGAGTGAGTTGGATTTGTAACAGAACTATAAGTGTAGTTAAGTGAGTTAAGATCAGTTGTACTAGTTGTAACTAAACATGCACTAGTGAGAGTTTAGTTAATCAGTGAACTCACATGCAACTGAAGATTCACCACAGTTAACTACATGCATGTCATATCTAGTGGAGACCTAGTTGAGATAACAGGTGAAAGGGACAGTTTGGCTATCAGTTGTGATTTGATCACACATGCATTGGATATGCCACGGAGGCCACGGAGCTACGGAAGTGAGGTTCGAACATAATTTCATTCTCGTAGGTCCCTTCTCTAGCAGGGTGCGAACTTTAGTACTGAAGACTACGCTCATTTCTAGGAGCAGAAATTCTCGTACCCTACTCAAAAGGTAGGGTGCGAACTTCCTGATCATTCTTGCAGGCTGATCAAGGGAGAGGTGCAAACTCCCCACCCTACAGTGCATTACAGTGTGAACTTCCTCAGAGAGTTCACAGGCTAGACATTGTCAGGGTGCGAACTTCCCTCAGGATGCTCTCAGGTGGGGTGAAAACTTCCCAAGGAAAGAGGGATTATAGCAGTTGAGTTTTGGTGGTTGGATAACATTCAAATTTGCAATATTTTCTTGGTGCGACAGTTGATTCAGATCGAAATGTCTTTCAATGGCTTGAGGTTGGAGTATGCACTCGAGGGAAGATCTAACTACATTTCTTGGAAGGACAGGATGGAGGTAGTACTCGAAGACAATGGCTTGAAGGATTACATTGACAGAGATGTTCCTAAGCCGGAAGCAATAGATACTGCAAATCTTGATGCATGGAAAAAGAAAGTGGCAAAGGTGAGGAGGATTCTGTTGGAGGGAGTACGAGACCACATTGTCTCAAGTCTCCATGGGAAAACCACACCACATGCAATGTGGAAGGTTTTGACGGATCTGTTCCAAAACAGTAGCGACCATAGGAAATTGGCGCTCAAAGATAAACTTGGGAAGATCAAGATGGAAAAGGGTGACACCATTCCAAAATATCTCACGAAGTTTGTCCAATGTCGGGATGAGCTTGGAAGTGTGGGAATAATAGTCGTTGCTGATGATTTGGTGATATTGGCGCTCCTAGGGATTCCTAAGAGTTGGCACAATTATCAAGACTTTGTCAATGGAAGGGAAAAATTGTCGGATTGGGAATGACTGTGGTCGGATCTAGTGCAAGAGGAGTTCAGGCGGAACACCAGAGATGGATATTCATCAAAGCGTGATGATGAAGAGGATTATTCTTTGACTGCCAAGGCAAGGAAAGGGAAAGGGAAGAAATTCCATCCAAAATCCAAGTCTAAAGTCAAGAAGCTAGATTTGTCCAAAGTGAAGTGTTTTCACTGTCACAAACATGGGCATCTCACTACTAACTGTCCACAGAAGAGGAAGAACAAGATGGTTGCTAGATATGCAACTGGTGAGGCTCTTGTCTCATAATTTTACCTTGACTTCGCTTTGATTGCATGCATGGCTGTGCATTAGGATCAATGTGGTATTTGGATAGTGGCGCTTCATTCCACATGACGGGAGATAAAGAGTCTTTCATTGACTTGGAGGAGAAAGATCTCAGAATGCATATAGAGATGGGCGATGATGGACGATACAATGCAACTGGTATTGGTACCATTACCTTTCAGAGGGAGTCAGGTAAACCATTTCAATTGAAAAATGTTATGCATGTTCCAGGTCTGAAGAAAAACTTGGTCTTAGTCACAATGTTGGAGGATAGAGGCTATGATGTTGTTTTTAGCAGTGGAAAATCCTACCTGCGACATAAAGCAACAGGTCAAGTCAAGAAGATAGGGATTCAAGTTAAGAATCTCTACATGTTGGAGGTAGATGGCTGCAGTGCCATGATAGGAAAGGCAGAAAAAGTGGTGAGCCAGGATGAGGGCGAATTATGGCACAGGAGATTGGGCCATCTTCATCATGGAGCCTTGAAGATCATGCAGCAAATATCTACTGGACTTCCAAAGGGAACACTTGCTCAGTTAGATCAATGCAAGGGGTGCACCCTGGGGAAGTATGTAAAGTCCACCTTTCATGAAAAGGAGAACCGTGCTTCGATGATCCTGGAGAGAATTCAGACAGACATGTGTGGACCATTCTATGTTGCTTCAACAACAAAACATAGGTATTGTGTTATTTTTGTTGATGACTTTTCTCGTAAATGTTGGATATTCTTTATGAAGAAGAAGGATCAAACATTCTCAAAGTTATGTGAGTTTAAAGCATTGGTGGAGAAAGAGTCGGGGAATAAAGTGAAGGCTCTAAGGAGAGATAATCGTGGAGAATACATCTCTAACAAATTCAAAGACTTCTGCAGCAGAGAAGGAATTCTAAGAGAACTCATAGTGCCTCATAACCCACAGAAAAATGGGGTCATGGAGAGAAAGAACAGAACGATCGTGGGTGCAGCACGAGTGATGTTGCATGATTAGGGCCTACCAATTCATTTGTGGGAAGAACCATGAAATATTGTGGTTTATGTGCAGAACCGTTGTCCTCATAAAGTACTTGGCATGAGTACATCTGAAGAATCTTTTACTGGTAATAAACCTAATGTTTCTCATTTTAAAATTTTTGGCTCATCTATTTATGTGCATGTGACCAAGGATGTCAGGAAGAAGCTAGAACCGACTGCTGAAGTTGGGATATTTGTGGGGTATACATAAACACCCCATAATTATCATGTGTATTTGTCGAACAGTAAGATGACTGTTATGCGACGGGATATAAAATTCGATGAGGTGAAAGCCATGCGGTTGTCGCTTGAGAGGGAGCTAGACTTGCATGCAGAAGAGGAACTGCTGGTTCCCAAAGATGAGTCTCAAGATGTGGATCAGCCACATGAGGAGGTTCATGGAGTGGAGGAAACCACTCAAGCAGATCCATCTATCAAAAATGGAAGAAATAGCACCACGGTAGCTGACAGATTGAGACTAGATGCTATACAGAATGTAGGAGCCCCTACTTCACAGCGTAGACAGAGACAGTATCTTGATCGCTTTGTTGGATACATGGATCTCATGAGAAAATGTATTGTGACTGAACCATATTCCTTTCAGGAATAAGTGTAGGACCCCACTTAGGTTGATTCTATGGTAGAAGAGTATGACTCCATTGTCAAAAACAATGTATGGGAAATTGTCCCAAGACCGGTCGACAAATCAGTGGTAGGTTCGAGATGGATCTATAAGGTAAAGCAAGCTACTCATGGGAGTGTGGAGAAATACAAGGCCAAGTTTGTGGCTCGGGGCTTCTCATAGATCAAGGGGATAGATTATGGTGAGACCTTTGCACCTGTCACAAGGTACTCTTCCATAAGATCCATCCTTGCACTCTCAGCGTAGATGGGTTGGCGCATTCATGAGATGGATGTAAAAACTGTGTTCCTCAATGGGATCATTGAGGAATAAGTGTACATTGAGAAACCATAAGGTTTTGATACCTTTGACAGAGAGTCGCATGTGTGTAGACTCAAGAGAGCACTGTATGGGCTGAAGCAAGCACCCCGTGCTTGGTACACTCGGATAGAGAGTTATTTCACCGGATTGGGCTTCACCAAAAGTGAAGCAGATGCAAACCTATACCAAATTGTGGTGGAGGGTAATCTTTTAATCATTGTTCTTTATGTTGATGATTTAATACTTATTGGTAATGAGCAGTTGATACACTCATGCAAGGAGAACCTTGCAAAGGAGTTCGAGATGAAGGATTTGGGCCTTCTTCATTATTTCCTTGGATTGGAAATATGGTAGTGAGATGGTGAACTTTTTGTGTCTCAAGGAAAGTATGCAAGAGAGATTCTGGGTAAGTTTCACATGGAGGGTTGCAAGCCCATGGATACTCCTCTTCCAGGAAATTGGAGGAAAGAGGATGCTACTTATGGAGAAGTAGTGGATGCTATTGTCTATCAACGGATAGTAGGTTCGCTAATGTATTTAGTGAACACGAGACCAGACATTTGCTATGCGGTTAACCAGCTAAGTCAAGCGATGGTTAAGCCTACCAAACTCTTTTGGAAGGCGGGTAAGCATGTCCTGAGATATTTGAAGGGAACATCTGAGTATGGATTATGGTATATACAGATGGATGAGGTGAAGTTGCATGGCTTCACGGATGCAGATTGGGCAGGCATCCCAACAGACAGAAAGAGCACATCATGAGGGATCTTTAGTATTTGATCTACAACTGTTTCTTGGTACAGCAGGAAATAGAGATCTGTGGCACTTAGTTCAGCGGAAGTGAAATACATGGAAGCAAGCCAAGATGCATGTGAGGCTATCTGGATGAGGAAGATCTTGGTTGGTTTGTTTGGTTCTCATTTAGATATGACAGTGATTTACTATGATAATTAGAGTTGCATTAAACTCTCGATTAATCATGTGTTTCATGACAGATCTAAGCATATAGATATCTGGTATCATCATCTCAGAGATTGTGTGCAGCAGAAGATCATGTTGCTTCAATACACTCCTATGGAAGATCAGGATGCATACATTCTGACGAAGGCACTCACATATCATAGAGATAGGATTGGGGTGAAGGATAATCCCTTTCTTGTTGAGAGGGATTGTTGAAAATTCAACAAGAAACATGTGTCTAATTTACTTTTCCCTTAAATAAATTAGACAATAAATATTAATCTATTATCTCATTCATAACTGAGTGAGTTGGATTTGTAACAGAACTATAAGTGTAGTTAAGTGAGTTAAGATCAGTTGTACTAGTTGTAACTAAACATGCACTAGTGAGAGTTTAGTTAATCAGTGAACTCACATGCAACTGAAGATTCACCACGGTTAACTACATGCATGTCAGATCTAGTGGAGACCTAGTTGAGATAACAGGTGAAAGGGACAGTTTGGCTATCAGTTGTGACTTGATCACACATGCATTGGATATGCTTATGAGCATGTGAAAACTAGGCAATTTGTAATATTGTGAGAATTCGAATTGCAAAGATTTTGCAGAGGAGACAAGTTGTCTGGACACAGGAATTGGCACATGTATTTGTTGATTTGTGTATGACAGTGTGAGACGATTGAATTGTACTGAGAGCTCTTGGATTAGAGTTTTGTATGAGATTGTTTCATGATTCATGATATTCATAATATATGATAGTGGGGTTTTTAGCTTTACGCTTTCCCGAAAAATGTTATGTGTTATGTGTTCTTGATATTTCACTTTGTGATTATGGTTGTGATCGTGGTTTAATTTTCCGCAAGAATAATAGTAGAAGCGATTATGTATTTAACAATGGCGTAATTGTTAGATCAAGAGAATTTCAATACAAATTAAGTATTGAAATTTTCTACACTAGTCCACTTCCTAAATTCAAAGAGCATCTCCCTAGGTTTTCAAGGAATAACACTGTCATTATGAATGAAAACTTGGTGGAATTTTCTAATGCCTATCACAACATAGGAGCCAATGACAACGATACTTGTATGGGCTTATTTGTAAATTCCCAATGACAACGATACTTGTATGGGCTTATTTGTAAATTCCCTTGAAGGGAAGGTTGTGGTCGATTTCTTTGATCTCCTTCCTAAGATTTTATCTACTTGGGAGGAGTTATTCTATTGGTTCAAATCTACCTATGGGCAATCCAAAAGCCCAACCGAGCAGTTATGAGAGTAAAATAGCATAGCTTATAAGGATGGTGAAACTATCAATTCCTTCAACTTGCGTTTCACCAAATTATACAACCAAATCCATGAACTCATTCTCCCTCAAAACCAAGCCACTTTCATGCATTATTATAATGCATTACCTTCCCCCTATCGTCATAGGCATGAGGAAAAGGCCATTGATAACCTTGGTTCCGCTCTGCACACTTGTTTAGAGTATGAAGAACAACTTGAAAGAACATGTCTTCCTAAGGGAGACTTAGTTAAACAAATAGACATGTCCACCCTATTACATCTTGTACAAGACATGAATAATTGAATGATATCATATGAATGGAAAGGAAATGTCCCCTCTCTTACCCTTGGAGCTTCATCTTCTTCTGCACCCACCTTTAGAAATCCAAATGAAAATAATTTTCAGCCTAAAGCTATCATGCCTCGTAGTTGGTGTAACTTTTGCGAGGAACACCATGAGGAAAGTACATGTGAGGTAAAGAAGAGTTTCAAAGATAAAAACTTTGGTGAGAGACCTGGAACTGCTATTGTTGTCCTAGACTTTGTAGAGCCAGAAAATGTCATGATCATAAATACTAGGAATAAATCCTATGCTCCCAAAAGAAAATTTGATCCTCCCCGCACTTCTTCTAGCCCAGACTCATATTCACCAACTGCTATTGTTCAAGTTCCTAAGGCTCCTTATAGTCAAGGAAATACCTCCCCTCTTTCCGCTTCAAAATACAACATTATAAATCAATTGGCCAACATCAAAGTATATGAAACCCTCCTAGACATGGTTGTCGTCCCTGAACAACAAAAGCATCTAAAAAAATTCATGGAAGGAAAAGCTTCCATTGTATCCAATCTCTCTGAAGAGATAGATGAAGAGGATTCATCTGTAAATAAAGGAGATGTACATAAATTTAGACACCCTGTAAAAAAAAAACCGTTCTATATTTCTATAAAGATTATGGATAATATTGCCAATTGTTGCCTCATTGACAGCAGTTCGGGCCCAAGTGTAATGTTGAAGATTATTATGGAAGAGCTAGGCTTGTCTTGTACAAATGAAAAATCCAGAAGCATGCTCTCTTGTAATAGTCTACAACAAATGACCATAGTTGAAATCAAGGACGTGACCTTGGTTTTGTGCGCGCACCCTAAAATAAGGACAACCCTTAATATTCAAGTAATTGATATGCCAGTGAGTAACTACTCGATCATCTTAGGAAGAGATTGGAAAGATTTGATGGGTGGATACCTCTCACTTGATGTGACACACTTATCCATTCCTCATAATGGTAAAAACATCATAGTCCTAAGAGAGGGGAGAATTTCACCTTACATAGAAAGTGTCCCACATCCTAATGTGAATTATGTCAAGGAAGACTTAGGAGTGTGTTAGCACTGAAAGTCACACTTTGACTACTACAGTGTAAGCTCAACACCCATCAGAATGTAAAAGATAATTTTGGTTTTGAATAGGTGGATCAACAAGATGGATAAAGAAAGAGAGAGGGCTGCAAACTGTAGATCAGTAGGCTACACCAATGTGCAATGGAGTCACAAACATACTACTCATCGAAGGCACAAAAGATGATCAATAGAAAACAATATTGTATGTTGATAAGTGGAAGAATGAAGAAGTAAAACATAAGGTAGAATGTTCACTAAACATATATCCTCTCAATTTAATGAATCAACAAATACTTGAATATAAACAATGTCTGATGGGCAAAATACAACAGATCCTTTGCTGCTTAGGGATCCATAAATCATTGACAACCTTTGATCCTGAAATATGCAATATATTCAAATAATAAAAAATATAAATAGAAGAGTTACAATCTGAAATCACATCTCTCGTGAGTCTCCAATAGCAGTAATGCTTACAATCATAAAATGCCCACAGGCTTACAAATGAACATACACAGAAAAATTGCCTACTCCTACTCTCTCTAGCCTCTCTTGGCTCATGAATTCCCAATCCAAGAGATATTTCCTTCCTTAAATATAAAATAGCATCCTCATAACCTTAGGAGGTCGAATCCCATCTCCTCCATTGGATTCTAAACCTTGGATATAGGTGGCAACAATCAAAGAGACAAAAATCCAACAAACTGCTAATTTTCAAGAATTTGTTGGAAGTCTTTAATAAAATGTTTCCATCTCATGCATGAGGCCTTTGATGGAGATAAATATTAGGTGCAGGTGTCCCTTGACATCTAAATGATCCTTGAGAATCCATTTGAATCCTCCTTGACAGGTTTCAACCTCCTAACAAGGTGAATACCAAAACCATGACCACTACAAGAAATTAGGTAGTGCCATTGTAAAACAGTTGGTAGCTCCACTTCTATGTCTAATATCTCTCAAATCGTACCACATTTTGAAAAACTGAGAGAGATTTTTGTTATTTGGAATGTTATGAACAAAAACCTCCTCCAGTTTTAAAAAATACCTTCTCAATTGTGAATAATACAAGTTTCAAGTTAGTGACTCAAAACTAGTAAAATAACTCTGCAAAATTCGTTTTCTACTAGAATTTAGGTAGCGAATTTAGGTAGCGCCTGCCTGTGTATCTGCGTGCGATTGGGTGGTGAAAATCCATGAGTGATTTTGATTCTTGAACTTGGATATTTGGCATAACCCAATATAATTTCAATTTTCCCCAAAATAAATAAAATATCCCATAACAATTGTATTCATTTGCCAAAATGAATAATGAAGGATTTATGCAAAGCTGAGGCATAAACCAATCTTGTGCTAACATAGGCTCCATCGGGGATAGATTTCTCCCTATGAGTCTCTAAGAAATCTTGTAGTTTTAGTGCCTTATCCTAGGGCTTCTCCCAACCTTTAACCTCTGCAATCTACTTTGATTTGTGACCTTCAACTGAAACTAAATGCAAATGAAAACTAAAACTGACAAAAATGATGAAAATGATGCTTGTTCAACAAGCTTATTTCACACACCTACTCTAATTATTTGGAAAATGAAGCATTTGAGTTACATGAAACAACCAATGAAGCCATTTCATCATTTTTTCAACTGTTTGAAGCTTTGAAATGTGCTTCCTTAAGCACCAATGATAATTCTTACTTGAAGGCACGTCAAAGAAACATTTGGCAATACACTTTCATTGAAGAAATCAATGAGCCTAGGTCCACTTTTTTCTTGTAGACAAGCTGCAAATGGATCCTGAAAAACATCATCAATACTTGCCTCTACAACATTCCTTTGTGTAAAAAGGAAAAGTATTGCATTAGGTCCTTCCTCCACTGTGCTTGGTTGTTGTATGGCTTGTTGATTTTCTGATTCATCCTCAATGCATATGGCCTTGTTCCACTCCTGGTCATGAGGTGTATTAGAAAAAAGGCTTAGTGATGCTTGTCTTTCTTTAATTTCAACCTTTCTCATATGATCACATGGAATTTGATCTTGGCTGCTTGATGAAACTGAGCTTGTGTCTTCAAGAGGAATATGGGGTTGATAGGAAAGTTCATCACAATTAGAAGTGCTTTGGAAACTACATTCTTATGTCTTATCTTCTGATTGTGAGGGATATTCATCATATCTTGGCTTATGGTCCCAATTTCTCATTTTTTCACCCTCTAAAATTAGATTATCATCTTTTTCAACAACAAAAATATGACATGAGGGTTGAAACAATCTATTGTTTCTTTGATGTGAAGGGTACTTCTCTAATATAAGGTCTTCAACAGACTGTTCATGGAAATCATCTTCATAATCATCATACAAAGGTGAATCAATGACCATTTGACTATTAATGGTTGAGGGGATTAGTACAATAGCTGGGACAATTGGTTGTTCAGTGAAAACATCCTCATAGTCATCAAAACTTGGAAAATCATGGCACACTGGTTCATTAACAATAGGAGGGATTACAACAACAACTGGTAAGATATGAATTCATTCATGAAAAGCTGCAACACTATTCTCATGATGAAATAAATCTGAACCTAAGATGACCTCTTGACTTAAAGAATCAAGAAAATGAGGAGAAAGGGAAATGATGGATTGTCCATATTGATCTTTCTCTTGGGGACCTAGATTTTGACATGAATGATGCATTTGTTCTTCAAATTTAGGAAAATAATTATGAAACTCATCATTTAAGTCCTGCTCTCTACAATTATCCCCTTCATCATCACTACTAGAGGAATCACTTGTTGAATCCTGAATATATGATGCATACCCCTCACAACAATTCTAAAAAATTCTTTCAGCTGGATAAATTATCTTGCAATGAGAATAAAAAACATCATGAAATTCCTTCAAAGAGCAAATACTAGAAGCAGGGAGTGTTCTATACCATTTCCTTGCATCGCCTTCCAATGAATACATGAACATTTTCATCAATATATCTTCATGATGGATGTCAAGTTTCTGCATCAAAGCATGAAATTCATGAACATGCTCAAAAGGGTTGTCATCCTCACCTTCATAAAATCTGGGCAGCAGATCTTTCCATTCATCAATTTGAGGCACAGGATGTGGATAACCATCTATGGCTGAGAAATTGAGTGGGGAAAACCTCCTAGCTAGGATAGCCTTCATAGCCATTTAATTTGTCTCATCCCCAGTGGATTCACCAATGGATTCTGAACAATGGAGTCGTCATGGTGAATGTGCAGTCTTGAAGGTGTCCAACTTCAGTCACCATCTAAAGATAGAGTTGTGCAATGTCGTTCTTCCCAGGGAACTTTTCAATCTGCTCAAATCTGTCCCCAACAACGACACAAAAAATGTTATCACTCCAAGAGTCACTCCCAGACTGCAAATGAGAGTAAGCTTGGTAACATAGAAATGTAAATGGATTAAAATGGTTTGAATAGGTGGATCAACAAGAGAAGAGTAAAAAGGAAGGCATCAGACTGCTGCAAATACATTCCATTGGGCATGGAGTCATAACATCCTACAGATCAAAGACAATCAAGTTGCCTACCAAAAAAAAGGATTATGCAAAGATGGATAAAAGAATAGAAGGTAAACAAAGAGAAGAATATCCACATAACATAGATCCTTTATGTAATATATATTAAAGGGTGCTTGAACAATAATCTGTGATTAACAAGAAATTACCACAAATCATTTGCAGCTCATGAATTCATTAACCAAAGGCAGCTTTTGATCTTCAAAATCTGTAAATATTATTCAATAAATATGACAAGATAAAATGATAACAAAGAAAACGAAGTCTGATAAGAAACTCTCATGAATCTCTAATGGCATAAATGCTAATTACAACAGGCCCTCGGGCTTTCAATTGAGCACACACAAGAAAACTGCCTGCTATAGCTCTCTCTAGCCTCTCTTGGCTCATGAATCCCACTCCAAGAGATATTTCCTTACTTAAATAGAAAATAGCATCCTCATAACCTTAGGAGTTCGAATCCCATCTCCTCCATTGGATTCTAAACCTTGGAGATAGGTGGCAACAACCAAAGAGACAAAAATCCAACAAACTACTAATTTTCAGGAATTTGTTGGAAGTAATTAATAAAATGTTTCCACCTCATGCATGAGGCCTTTGATGGAGATAAATCTTAGGTGCAGGTTTCCTTTGACATATAACTGATCCTTGAGAATCCATTTGAATCATCCTTGACAGGTGGCAACCTCCCAACAAGGCGAATACCAAAACCGTGACCACTACAGGAAATTAGGTAGTGTCGTTGTAAAACAGTTGGTAGCGCCACTTGTATGTCTAATATCTCTCAAACCATACCATATTTTGAAAAACTGAGAGAGGTTTTTGTTATTTGGAAGGTTATGAACAAAATTCTCCTCCAGTTTTCAAAAATACCTTCTCAATTTTTCATAATACAAGTTTCAAGTTAGTGACTAAACTGGTAAATAACTCTGCACAATTCGTTTTCTGCCTGAATTTAGGTAGCGAATTTAGGTAGCGCTCGCCTGTGTGTCTGCGTGTGATTGGGTAGCGCAAATCTGTGAGTGATTTTTATGCTTGAACTTGGATATTGGGCATAACCCAATATAATTTCAATTTTCCCCAAAATAAATAAAATATCCCATAACAATTGTATTCATTTGCCAAAATGAACAATGAAGGATTTATGCAAAGCTGAGGCATAAACCAATATTGTGCTAATAGAGTGTATTCCATTTTTTCCGAGGAGGACAAAACTACCTTGGAACAAATTGACTTATACGATGGGATGTGGCATATGCACTTTGATAGTTCATGCTCCAATGAAGGAAACGAAGTTGGTATTATCTTGTACTCTCTTGTGGGTAAAGTTCATAACTTTTCCTATAGGTTAGAGTTTTCTTCCACAAACAATGTCACTGAATTTGAAGCATTATTGTTAGGCATTGAAAATGTCTATAATTTGGGTTGTGGTCACCTTACAGTTTTTGGGGATTCTGAACTTGTTGTAAACCTTGTACGTAAGATATACTCTCCTCGCAACAAGTTAATGAAACATTGCACCCAAACTGTTTGGGAACTTATATTGAACTTACTATCTTTCAACATCACTCATGTTAAAAGGGAATTGAACTCAATGGCTGACCAGTTAGTTGTTTTTGCAACCTCTCATAATCAGAAACTTCTGCCACAAAGACCTGATTGTACCTTTCAATATCTGTATATTCCACACATCCATGACAATATAGAGTCATGGCAGGTGTTTCCTAGTGATGAGAGCATATTTGATTTCATTCGAAACAAATGTTATAAGCCTAAGGAAATTATATCAATGGAAGATAACAAGATTCCTAAAGGTTTGACTCCTCTAGAAAGTTCATTTTCATCAAGTGATGTAGAAAACAAAGAGAAACATAAAGAAGAGGAGTCAAAAAGGAAAGTGGGTGAAACCATTTCCTTGAACATTAGAACACCCGAGTCTCCAAAGAATGTTAAAATAGGTGCCCAATGTTTTGTTAAAGAAAAATTGAAGTTCGTTAGGCTACTTGGTGAATTTCACGACGTTTTTGCTTGGTATTATGAGGATATTCATGGTTTTGATCTTGCTCTTATACAACATGCCATTCCTATCAAGGAGGGCATAAAACCAGTTAGGAAAAAAAAAATACACATTAACCCTCCACTGGAAGCAACTATTCGAAAGGAGTTGGAAAAACTCTTGAAGGCTGGGATCATATTTTTGGTTAAGTATTCTGAATGGGTTTCCAATTTGGTTCCCATTTGGAAAACAACTAGTCAAATCCGATTATGCGTAGATTTTTGCACATTGAATCGAGCTAGTATAAAAGATCACTTTCCTCTCCTTAATATGGAAATGATTTTACAACAAGTTGCAGGGTCACAGATGATGTCCTTACTTGGAGGTTTTTTTGGTTACAATCAAATCAAGGTAAAAAGGGCAGATAAATATAAAACCACTTTTATTACTCGTTGGGGCACTTTTTCTTATGAGCATATGCCTTTTGGATTATCTAATGCAGGTGCCACTTTTCAAAGATATATGCAAATAGATTTTGACAATTTGATTGGAAAAATTATTCAGATCTATCTTGATGACTTAACTGTGTACTCTAAAAACCGATCATATCATTTTGGTCATCTTAAAAGAGTTCTCATGCGATGCAGGAAATTTGGGATTTCTTTAAATCTTTCTAAGTATATTTTCGGCGTTACCAAGGGAAAGCTCCTTGGACACATTGTCTCCAATTCAGGAATAAGCATTGATCCTGAAAGGATTGTTGCTATCCTAAATCTTCCTTCTCCCACTTCTAAGAAGGAGGTTCAATCTTTTATGGGTGTTATTAACTTTGTCCATAGGTTTGTTCCTAATTTTACTGCAATGGTCAAGCCAATTCATAATATGATTAAGCAAGCTCGTTCCTTTCCTTGGATAGATGATGTCGAAAATTCTTTTATAGGGATCAAGAAAGAAATCAGTTCCGTGTTGGTTTTGGCGAAGCTAGATTTTGAGAAAGAATTTATGATATATATTACTGCCACAGAGGAAGCAATTTCTACTATCCTCATGCAAGGTGATGACCAAGGTAACGAAAAACCAGTGGCTTACATGAGTCAAATATTGTATGATGATGAGTTTAAAAATTCTTTTATTGAAAAACATGCTTTCTCTCTTGTTAAATCTATTGAAAAATTTCACCACTTCATCTTGGGTAAGCACACGTTGGTAAAAGTCCCTTTACCCGCTGTCAAGTTTTTGCTCTCATAGAATTATCTTTCAGGGAAGCTTGCACATTAGTTTGACAAGATCCAGGAGATGATTTAACTATCATGACTTCTAACACGATCAAGGGATGTGACTTATCCCTTCACTTAGCTCAACATGTTGAAACTAGTGAAGAAATTGATGAACATGATAGTTCTCTATCAACACTATTCTACATTGATGATCAAATCCTTCCTGTGTCTGAACATCCTTGGTATAAAAATTTAGTTTACTATTTGCAAAATAAAAAATGTCCAGATAACTTAGACACTCATCAAAGAAGAAGCCTTCGTCTCAAATCTACTAGATACATTATTATATGAGACTTCTTGTTTAGAATATCTACCGATGGTATGTTGCTTCATTGTGTAGACAACAAGGAAGTACAAAAACTATTGCAAGAAACTCATGGTTCTTCAAATTATGTTATTCATGTAGGAGGTCATTTTTCTACTAAAACCACTGCTTTTAAGATTATCATAAAAGGATACTATTGGCCTTCAATCGTTCATGATTCTTATGTTTTTTCGAGGTCTTGTGACAAGTGCCGGAAATTTGCTAGGAAAGAACGCCTTTCAGCCATGCCGTTACAACTTGTCCTCCCGGACTTTCCTTTTTCAAAATGGGGTTTGGACTTTATTGGTCCTATTAATCCTCTGTCTTCAGTAGTTCAAGTCTTTATATTAACAGTCATAGACTTTTTTACAAAAATGGGCTGAAGTTGTCCCGCTTAAACATTTGACAGATGAGAAGGTGATTTCTTTCCTTGAAAATAATATTTTTCCAGATTTGGTCTTCCTTTGGAAATTATTACAGAAAATGGTCCCGCTTTTATTTCTGCTAAGATGACCCAATTTTTAGCTAAGTTGGGGGTTAAACATTTTACCTCATCATATTATTACCCCCAAGGAAATGGGCAGGCCTATTCTACCAATAAGAATCTGGTGAGAATTATCAAAAGACTCATCGAAGATAAGCCTCGTCAATTTCACACTCTCCTCACTTACGCCCTTTGGGCAGATCGAACTACCACCAAGGTGAGCATTGGTTGCACTCCTTTCCAACTTGTTTATGATCAAGAAGCCATTCTTCCTACTGAGTTGGAACTTTCCTCCTTAAGGTTAATGCTACAGGTTGAAGAATTAAATTCTTCTGATGTTTCTCAAAGAATGAATGCACTCTTTGATTTAGAACAGCAAAGAGCGTTTACCTTAGGTAACATAAAGAGAAGACAACAGACTGTTAAAAAATATTTCAACAAGAGTGTCAAGGCTGTCAAATTTAAAGTCAATGAGAAGGTATTGTTGTGGCATTCATCTCATGCTGATAGAGGAAGACATTCAAAGTTTCAAAAATTATGGTTGGGTCCTTTTAAGATCGCTTTTGTCCTGGGTGCAAATTCTTATATTCTAAAGGACTTACAAGAGTGATTGTTTTCCTACAACACTATTGGTTCCCACTTAGAACATTACGTGGAACCAAATTGAATAGTTTAATGTTGTTTGGATTGTTTTGTATTATAGTATATTTCATTTCTGCTTTTACATTAGTAGTTTTCCATTTCTTCTATTTCATTTTCTATCATTTCATTTCTTCTTATTTCAATTTTGTTGTTTCATTTATGTTATGACATTTCTTGCTTTTATTCTTTTGACTTCAATTTTTGTCAAAAATAAAATGTTGGATCAGTTTTTCCACAGTGACACTTCTGCAAAGTATTTTTATTCAATAACAATCAAGATTACACCGTTTTCATGATGTTCCCCTTAAAGGCATCATTGAAATTGTTATCTACTTTTACTGTTGTTTTATGAGATAGTTGGTTTTATCCCGCTTCTGCTTTCCTTTTCTTCATCCATTTCGAGATAGAAAAGAGCAAGTTCATAAAAAAATAATCCTTGAAGGAAAGAACAAATTTTATTTGAATGATTATGATTACAGGGATAAACCCCCTCATACTTAACACTTTCCATGAGTTATTCCCAAATTCCCGATCATTTTTTCATTAAATCCGCTCACTTCCCCCTGTTGCATAATCGTTATGATTTATATCTTCTTGATCCAATGTTACTTAGCCTATGAAACTAGACATTCTGAGTTCTTAATCTGTTGGAAACATATTTCCCTATGGATTCGTCAGTTTGTTGACGATTAAAATCATAACAATGAATCCTGCCCACAAAGTATTGCTAAAGCTCTTTTATTTAAACTATGCTAATAATATAATACTAGTAGGTGGGACCCCCTTGTAGACTATAGGTGCAAGGATAAACATATTATACATGTTTTTCTACTATTTTTTATGTTGCCTACACAACCCTGCATTTTTTACGATGCAGTCTTGGTTTCATTTGACATGATAACATGTGGATGAATCATTTTTGTGGAATGCGTTTTGCGATCCAAAACATTTTTATGGTTATGAGGAGCATGTTATTTATAGTTGATATTATTTAACCATGTCACTAATTCTTATGATGAATTACCTGGCCACATATATGCAAGAGATATTTTAATGGTAGCATGATCAAAACAAGGAAAAAAACTTATGAAAAAATCCTAAAAGGAAAAAAGTTATATGTTTGAGCTATGATAAAGGATTATATGCAAATTCGAATGGAAAAGTTAAAAGACGTTAGTGTTAGTCCTAACTATTATGTTATTCTTGGTTAGTGGGCTATGCAAATTTCATTAGATTTGAATGGGGCGCATATAGAATTTCAATATGTATTATGGCATGGAGTTATGACAAGGGTTAACGTGTAAATGATATTGGGTGGCGCACTATGCAATGGATATTGTCGTAGATTTCACAATGCTTTGGTATTGAATACATGGTTTAATTGATTGGTGAATGTAATGCTTGTTGGGTTGTCTCGTACTTCAAATAGAATAGGCCAGGTGATGGAAGCGACATGCATTTATTGCACGTCACTCCAAGCTCTCTCTATCGGCCGTCACCCTAGCATTGTTCTTTTGTTGCATTTTTCAATCTGTTGTTTGTGAATCTCCGCATTTTCAGGCTCTTGGAAGGAAGAAGGCTCAACCAACTCGCCATTTAAGCATTTTTCCACAGGTATGATTCTTTTTCACTCCATCCATGATGTATTATCTGTTGTATGAACAAATGATGGCTTAGTGATGCTTGGATTCTGTGTGTTCTTGATAATTTCGACTATGTATATGTGTGTTATAGCTCTCTGTGAAGATTGTAAAATGTTTGGGATTGCAAGCAAAATAATTGGGTATTTTAAGTTGCGCATTGAATGGTTTCTCAATCAATTTAGTATTATGATGAGTCTCTATGGAATAATAAGTGAATGGTGTTTTATATCACTCTATGTTGATTATAGAGGGTTTCATTCTGTGTATTACCGTCGGTTATTTCGTTCCCTCACAGTCATGATTGTAACCCTTACCGAGTCGTAGAGGGATTTCCAACAGTTGTTGTGTTTTTTCTTCAAAACCCGAATCATGGGCGTTGGCCCGTTCTTACTGTCTTCTCACCGAAGTATCCAAAGATCTAGTCTTGGGTGACCCCAGTGTTAATACATGCATGTAGGGTTGTGGATTGATACAAGTTGTATATCAGCTTTATGTCAAAAGGATGTGTGCATCCTCATTGGTGTTGTTGTCATGTTGTTCGACTCTTAAGTAATGGATAGAGATGTTATATCTATGTGTTTTCTTTTAATATCTACCATTGTTCAATTAAATTTTGCCTCTCCTCTGCAAGTGTTAAACACACTATGTGCACTAGCTATTTTACCCTACTTGTCTTTTCTCTCCTCAGGGGTTAACTATTGGGTCTGTTGCCCACACTGGGAGTAATAGGAAGACTGTGTGGCTCACTGCTACATATTTTTCGAAAGGTATTTTTTCCTGTGGTTGATAGAAATGTCGAAAGACCATCAAATCTCCGTGTTATTGTTAAAATATGAATGCGCTCTTGTTGTCTCCCTGCATTTGATTTTGACAGAGTCCAATTTAGATTCCAACTGTCTTTTCTCCCTTTGGGCATCTTCTCGTTTGTCAAATATTGGTTTATCAGTGAAATGGTTATGGAGGTTTTTCGTCGAATCTTTGTCTCGTCCTTCTATGATAAAATTGGTTGAACAATTACAAATGGAAACAAACACGTGCATACAGTCGAGAGATGTCTTCTTTTCATTATGATTTCACTCACTGTTTGTTTACCAGCATGGTCGTGATTGCATATAGAGACACCTGTGTGGTTTTTGTTAGGCCCGATCAGGGTTATGGCCAGTTTAAAAAAATGATGCCTATGTGTATTTGGTTATGTTTGCTTCATATATATTATTCGATCATCGTACAGATTACCAATGGTTTTAAAAGGAATTTATACCCAGAGGGATAAGGCTCGAGGTTATTGTTTTAGTTGATTGTTGTTTCATTTCAAGGTTTTGTGGTTGATATGATGAAGGTTGTGTATAATCAGGCATGCTTTGAAGTTTGTTCACATTTTAAAAAGAGACCTGTGTATATTTTAATTGGGCCCAATTGTTAAACAATGAATGTTGATTGTTATCGTGATGCATTATGGACTATTAGGGATAGACGCCGAGCATATTGTTGTGCATTTTTTTTAATTTTTTTTTAAAGGGAAAGAAAAGAAAGAAAGGATCACCGCTTTATTAAACATGATTGTTGAATGGAAAGGTTGTTTTGTTTATAAGTTATGATTTCACAAACCATTATGAATTGAGAAATTCTGGGAAAGTTAATTATATGAACAACTGATAGTTTGGTATAAAATTGGGAAACAATGAATGTTGGTGCTTTTTGGATTAATTCTAATATAGAGTTATGATTATTGATCATTTAATGTTTTTTATGAACAATATACATTATCATCCCCTGTCATTTTCTCACTTTTTTTTCTCATTACAAATCCCCTCACAATCCCAGATTCACTTTGCATGCCCTGTTCTTAAAATTAAATTAAAATAAAATGGAAACTCTATATTACAACAGTTAAAGGATGACATAGAGATGGGTCATAGTTGATATGTTTTTTTATTGCAACACAATTGATTGTTTAATGATTTGTTGAGAAATAATCATGTTCTTACTCCCTTTCATCTTGTCACTTTTCCGCTCAATACAACCCCCTCAGATATCCCAGAACCATTATTAACCCCCTACTCATTGACAAGTATTAAATGAATTTTATGGATTGGATTGCATGGGTCTGATGTGATTGTTGAGCCAAAGTTTGTTTCATATTAAAGAGATGTCATGTATGGTTTGTTTAAGAAGCTAGTTGCTAATGAACGTTGCAAACAGGATGAGCGTCTTCAGCAGAGGAAGCCATGGATGAAATAATAGGGGCAGAGGGAATTGGAACAGAGGCCCTAGAAGGCCTAGATTTTCGATACATTTTAATGCAGATCCACAAGAGTTAAACCAACTCTTCCAAGTTGCATTTTTCAATTGGATTGGACAAGGGGTAGTCCAACCTAGGCCAGAAATGCCTCCCTTCCAACCTCAGCATGTCCCTGACATCCCCATCCCCCCTCCTGTCTCATTACAACCTGAAGTCCCTGAAAATGATGAATGGAAAGATATTTTTCACCCAACAATCTCCCAACATCATGGCTAGCCCAATTTGTCTATACCTACTCCTCCTCCACCGGTTAACCCAAATTTCCAAATTTCCCCTACACACTCACCTGTACAATCTTCGCACCCAGGAAAGAGACTCAAAACCGAAGCCCACCACATGCATGATAAAGGAAAAATTGTTGTTGCCCCCTCCTCTCCCTCATGTGATTCAGCCAAATCCATTTCATCTCGCATGCACTTGAGAGATGATTGCTCACATGTTATCAGTGAGATCAAGCCTAAAGGCTCCACACATCCTAAGGCTAATTCAAAAAATTCAAAGGGAGACAACAACAGCAAAGGGAAAATTTCCTCCCAAAGTGGAAAATATGGTTTTTGAGTACATTTTATTATTGATTGTTGAGAACAACTGACTGCTGAAGTTTTTGGACAACATACTATTTTTGGATATTTTGGATATTGTTTAAAATATCATTGATATTTAATTTCTAAATTATGAGAATGATGATGGGAGCCACAAGGAGAGATTTGTTTGGTTGATTAACTAGTTATGTTTACTTTTGTTAAGAAACTAAAGTGATCTAGGTGGATATTGGTTGCCACCCAACTTTTCCAACTGGCTCAAAACAATTTTCTGGCAATTTTGGTAATTTACTATTTTTAACAGTTTTTAACTTTCGGGGCCATTTTGAGGGCCTAAATGAAGGTTTTTCGGGATCAAGCTTCTCAACAATATTTGAAGGCATCATTGATCCCCCAAAATGAATATCCTCGACAATACCTTTCCAACGGGCTATCATGCGCCTAAAACAGAGATTGTATGCAAAAGTTACGATCCTGGGAAGTTGATGTACTAACTTACCCAAACGGGGCCCACGTGAATTTTGGCACTTCATCTCCTAGGGTTAGGTTTTTGGATGTCTAGGGTTTTTGGAAATCCTGTTTATTGTAAAAATTCCTTCAGAGCCTCATTGTAATCATCTTCTTGTGAATGTGAGTAGCCGTCACATCTCTTCTAAGAGATACGCTGCCACCATTCTAGTGAGTCTTTCACTCTGTATTTTTACAATCTCTGTACATTTATTTCATTAATAGAAATCATGTATTACTATATATCTCTGTTTATGGTTGCATCTTTGATACATTTATGTTATATTATTGGATATATGCAATATCTTTGTGCATTTATTTATTATATCTCTGCCCTCATTTCGCGCCGAAAATAATTTGGATCATAAAGGGAGTCACAAGGGGTCCCACCTACTAGTTATTATTTATTAAAGACCCTTATTATTATTATTATTATATTAATTCTTCCCCTAAACTAAAATTTAGTTGAGTTTTAGTTAAGTTAACAAAAATAGGTAGTTGAACTAATTCAACTAATTTTGATTGCTTAAAGGAAAAAAGAGAAGGAAGAACAAGGGGAGAATAGAAGGAGAAATCATACTAAGGTTTTCTCTTGATTTTTATTGAGATAGTTCAATTTTCATTCATTCTTTAATTCATTAAAAGCCTAATTCTCTTTTATGACACCAAGGTCCTATTGTAGACAACAAGATTCAAGGTTGAATTACATCATTCAGACACTTGTTTTCAGAGGTGTTGATCTATCTTTGATAGTCTGTGTAGACTTGTCTATTTATGAATTAAATTTCATGACTGATAAAGGATATTGTGCAGATTCGAGTGGGAAACAATCAATGGCAAGGTGATCCAACTTCTAAAGTTCAGTTTTTTTACTTTCTGTCAGAAGTCCTTTTGTATGGTTTTCCTCAGGGACATCTATGTTTGACTTTGGTCCAAACTCCCTCAGGGATTTTTGTAAAGAGAACGATTCTTTTGATTTCTTGGAATGGAATAAACGATTTCTATTATGTCACATCTATGTTAATATGTGATTTTGTTAAGCTCTAAATAGTGGCTCATTACCCCTTAATTGGGGCATATTACATTAGTAATGTTATTTTATTTATATCGGCTTTATTCCATTAGTTGTAATTATACCTCCTAGTCTCTTATATATACCAATGAGACATTTTCATTTTGAATCATCTTGTAATTGTACATTTATGTGGGCATAAGGAGATTTCCCCCTCGAAGAGGCTTATTATTTGAATTTCTCTCTTTTTCAAGGTGTCAAGTACTTATTCTGAGGTTTTTATATGCTATATTGATATTTGGTTCTTAACATATGGTATCAGAGCTCAAGGTCTTGGGGTTTCACTGCTACATCTGAGACACTGTGGAATTTCGATATAACTTTTTTTCTACAATGTTTCAGAAGGAACGTCTTGGAGGATATTTAGTAACCGGATCAAGGTACATTGGGATAAAATTTCATATCCTTATGCCTTATACTTTTGTAGATACATCTTGTGTAAGATAGGGTTCTAGAATCATCCTGAACTGAGTCATTGTGGAATTTTCTCTACAATTTGTTTTTTGTAACATTTCAGACCCTGAACTCTAGAGGATATTCATAGAAATTAGTAAGGTACCTGTGGTAAAAATTTCAGTGTCTAGGTCATCTTTGTAGATACACCTTGTGGAAGATAGGGTATCTGACTAGTCTCAAGAAGGTGTTCCAGGTAAAACTATCATAACTTCTTTGTAGAGTATCCAAATTGAGTGAGACTGGTTGCATTGGATAGTGGCCAGTCTATAGTATTTTGGGTACGAGTTTCAGAATTTTATATCAATTATTTTGTGCGGGGCATGCTATACAAGTTAGATCTTTTGTAAAGGCCAAAAATCATCAATTTGTGGGGAAGTTACCATAAATTCCACTTGGAAAATCCAATTTTGATCAGACCTATGGCATTGCAAAGAAGAAATATCAGATAACTACAAAAAATTAAGTTTCATACCCATAAGGGCCGAAACTTTGGAGATACAACAAAAGAAATATTGTCTAGCAGAACCACCTCAAAATCAAGGTTCAAAAGTGATACTTGGCCAACATGCCACCCAAAAAGGGAACTTCTACACCAAATAAGCCTCCAGAAAGACCTACTTGGAATCTTGATGAAGGTGAAGAAATGTGTAGGGACATAAATTAATTACAAAAGAAGACAGTGACAAAAGATGAACTACAAGGGATGATGGATTCAACTGAAGCTAAATTGGAGGCAATAATGGATACTAAGATGGATGGTTTAAAAAGGGAGATCATGGAAGGAATGAAAAATTTCCTAATAGAGAGGACACCTAAAACTGAAAATGTGTCCCATGAAATTCATGATGAAGACACAAGGAAGATGAATCAAGAATGGAGAAACTCCAACTTTGGGTTGAAGACCAACCACATTCCTAAGATCGATATGAGGAATTTTGATAGCAAGGACCCAATCACATGGATACTTCAGATGGAGCAATTCTTTGATCTACATAATGTGCCACATACACAAAAGGTACGAATTGCTTCTTTATATTTAGAACCCAATCAATTTATATGGTATCGATGGCTTTGTTCTCGCAAATCACTCGTCACTTGGACAATTTTCACGGAAGAAATGATAGCACACTATGAGGATACAAGGAGCAATACCTTCTTTATCCAATTGATAAATTTCAAGCAAAAGGGTTCAATTACAGAGCACATTGAGAACTTCCAAAGATTGAATATAAAGGTAACAGATATTCCAGATGAACACTTGATTGATGTATTCATAGGAACTTTAAAGGATAACATTCAACATGTGGTTCACCTTTGGGAACCCAAATCATTGCAGAATGCATTTAGGGTGGCAAGAAATGTTGAAAGTAAAAATATGGCTATGGCTATTAGAAGGGTCAATCCTAATAGCTATAGAGAGAATAATGCTCCTTCTTTTAAAACACCTCAACCTACAAGGTTGACACCTCAACAATTGGAGGAAAGAAAAGCAAAAGGTTTATGCTTTAATTGTGATAGCAAGTATAGTAAGGGACATAAGTGTGGTGAGAAGAAATTATTCTACATAGATTGTGAAGAGGAAGAAGAACAAGAACAAGAACCATCTCAATATGAAAACATAGAAGCAATTTCATCTTAGGAGTTGACTCCCATGATATCGTGTAATGCATTGACTAGAATTAGCACTCCTCAAACCCTCAAGATCGAAGGATATATCAAAAATAAAAAGGTAATAGTCCTAATTGATTTTGGCAGTACTCAGAATTTCATTCACTATAAATTAGCCAAAGATCTCAATTTCTTTGTATATCCAGTGCCAGAGTTTCAAGTAATGATTGCAGATGGAGGACCTATCAATTGCTCAAGAAAATGCAATAAGATCAATCTTACTATGGGGGAATATGTAATGAATAGTCTAATGATTGCTATCCCCATGGGTGGTGCTAATGTTGTACTAGGAATCCAATGGTTACAATCATTAGGAATGGTGGCTTTTAATTTTCAAGAACTTTTCATAAAATTTTCATTGGAAGGAAAATAAATTGAGTTAAGAGGTATCACAGGGAAACTAGGTAAGGTGATAAGCTCTAATGGCATGCCAAAATTATTGAAAAAGGGGCATCAAGGTGTTATTGCACAACTATGCTCACTAGATGTTCAAACATCCAAGACATCTATTCCTCTAGATCTCCAAGGGATCACTGATAAGCATTCAAAAGTATTTGAAGATATTCCCAAAGGTCTTCCACCCCCTCGAAATCATGATCATGATATTCACCTAATTCCTGGGAGTGTCCCTCCTAACATCAGGCCATACAGATATCCTTATGCCCAGAAGAGTGAAATTTAGTGCATGGTTGAAGAAATTTTAGAGGTTGGCATTATTATACCTAGCCAAAGTTTTTACTCTGCACCGGTGGTAATGGTATTCAAGAAATATGGCTCATGGCGTATGTGTCCAGATTATCAAGAGCTCAACAAGATCACTATTAAAGATAAGTTTCCTATTCCTGTCATTGATGAATTGTTAGATGAACTACATGGAGCAATCTATTTCACAAAGTTGGATCTTCGTTCAGGGTATCACCAGATTAGAATGAAGGAAGAAGATATCCCAAAAACAACATTCTGAACTCATGAAGGCCATTATTAATTTTTGGTCATGACTTTTGGCCTTACAAATGCACCTTCCACATTCCAAGGGTTGATGAATTCCATTTTCAAGCCCTTCCTTCGAAAATTTGTGTTAGTATTTTTTGATGATATACTAATCTATAGCAAGTCTTGGGAGGATCATGTGTGACATGTTGACAAGGTGTTACAACTACTAAAGGAGCAAAAACTATATGCCAAACCATCCAAATGTTTCTTTGGAGTGAAGGAGGTAGAGTATTTGGGTCATATTGTATCTCATGAAGGTGTCAAGGTAGACCTTAACAAGATTAAGGCCATGATGGACTGGTCGATTCCCAAAACATTGAATAATCTTAGA
>ML837479.1:85354-100003 GCA_009831015.1 Picea engelmannii | reverse complement strand
TCATCTTGTAATTGTACATTTATGTGGGCATAAGGAGGTTTCCCCCTCGAAGAGGCTTATTATCTGAATTTATCTCTTTTTCAAGGTGTTGAGTACTTATTCTGAGGTTTTTCTATGCTATATTGATATTTGGTTCTTAACAGACTTGGTATTTTTTCTTTTATCTCCACAATTACTTTTGCATATATTATATTCATAAAATTATATAAAAAATTTGAATTTTACAACAATCTTTTATTTATAAAAAATTCGCCTAAGCCCTTGTAACTAATACTTGTGTATTAGGAAACAAATTTTAAGGCTATCAACATAGGGTGATATTCCTGTCTATCTTTCCTTAGCCAAGCAAGATCTGAAAATGCGTGTGTAAGATTATTTCATACATTTTTCTCAACACAACCTCAACATAACTCTCCACAAAATTCTTCCAACAAGCTTCGACTAAACTCTGTCAATGGTTGTCCACAAAATCTGTCCAAAAGATGTCTAAAACAATCCACTAAATGTTGTCCAAAAATAAGAAAAAATCAGCAACCAAGCTCTGATACCATGAAGATTTTATAGGTCCTAACAAGCTGCCAACTAGGTCCGCCTTTGACCTCAAGTTGGCTCTAAGTTTCAACTGTCAAACAAGGGTTTGCTTCTATTTTTAACAACAAACTGTTCATGAAATTCTTTGTTGTTTTGTTATGGTTACATAGACCATTTAGGGGTTTTAGCATGTAGTTTTTGTCACCAATATGTTAGCACATGCAAACCATAAATTATGTAACACACCTAGAGATATTTACTGCTGAAATAATGTTGTTCTAAACACTAGCATACATGCAAATGAACACAGGTATTTTTGGTCAACATGACCCTGGATAAAAACCCCCTTGGGGAAAACTAGTTTAGAATATGAGTGTATAAATGTGGGGAATAAAAGGTGGAATAAAACAAGTACAATAAACAAATGAACCTGATACAATAGCATCTTGACTCAAGATGCAATACAAGTCCAAGAGGTAGAGATGTTCCCTAGCATGGTGCGACCTCCTGACAAGTTGCCCAATTCACTGAAATGAAGCGCCCTAGCTCCTGGAAGCTCTGATGGAGAAACCCTTCCACACAACTCTAAATATGTGTTGTATCTCTCCACTGAAACTGACCTCAAAGAAAACTGACCACTTCACGTCCTCCATACTATTTGTGCACCCTCCTCCTAGCAAGAACAATCTCCACAAATAAATGAGGGTTTAAGCCTCTTGGATACCTCCATGAATGGGGGCGCCCAAGCTTTCCTCACCCAATGCCACCATCCTCTCCTCAATGCTCCTTCTCAAACTCTTCAAGTGAACATAAGAGTGAATGAGCCTCCCTTTTCCCTATGCACCCCTCTTAAGGAAACATGAGAAAACCTAAAGTATGTGTGGTTGATATCATCTCATCTCATCCCTCATCAATGGTTGAGATCTCTCCAAAAGAGTCTCAACTCAAAACTCACTTTAATTAAGTTTCCATAGTTTCACTTTATGTCCCTCAATTCACCCACAAAGTGAATTAATATTCTTTTTAGGCTAAAATGACCAAATTTCACTTTTGACTTAAATCTCCTAAGTCAAAGTGAAATTAGACATAAAGTACATGGTACATGGTACAAAGTATTTCCGACTTGTGTTTAGAGGCTCACAAACACAATGAGACCACTTTCTAAGGTACCCAAATCTCAACAATATGTCCTCTTGACGAGTCATCGTTCCATTCCCGACCATACTGGTCACTTTCCACAATTCATCCCCTCATCTCCTTATCTTTTGGGATTTTTGAGTGTACTAACCCAAGAAGGGGTTGTCCCTCATTTCATGGGAAGAAGGGGTTGAAGGCCCATAGGCTTGTAGCTAGAAAACGATAAAATATAAACCATTAACCTTATAGATTCTCTCCCATGGATCCCGAGGACAATGAAACTGTTGGACACACTTACCACACTTAGAGGGGGGGTGAATGAGTGTGGGCCTCTTTTTACCAAAGCTTCCCTCTTACACAAAACTTCTTAGTTAACATTCAATCATTTACTCATTACCCATTGTTTTCATTTATAACCAGTTAGATGTGAACATATATCAGAAATATATCATCAACAAGTCATCACCACAAGGAACACAGAGAACACAAGATGTATGTACAATTTTTATTTTTATTATGGACAACAATTCGGGGGTTTTCCAGCAACAACGGAATAGAGTACAACTCTACAAGAGCACCAACTCTATATGCAAGACTCATCTTACATTCTCAGCATCAACTGAGATGAAGCAACAATCCTCAACAGATATCAATCTTTCAATAGGTACGCGACCTGTCAATAGTGCAGCCCGCGTGTGTACGTGCTCTAGTGGTCCACTATAGCTCACGTATGCACATGGCCAGTGTATACAACAACCTGCGTATATCTTCTGAACTATTAGGGTTTATCCTTCAAGATCAACTCAGATCCTCTATAACCAATATATCATTCTCTTCTGTCTCTGACTGTCCAATCTAACCACCAGCCAGTCACAACACATCCAAGCTTTCCAATTGTCTACTCATGCTCCACAATCAATCAATATGAATGCTATCTCAATCATGTATAAACAACTAGTATACCATAGCAATCATGTCACCACTAAATCACAAGAGTACTGCTCACTCCATCAACCAAATCAACCAAACTGAACCACATCATAGAAGCCATACCAAGAATGCCCTAAGCATTCACAACACATCAAACAATACTATCCATCAAGACAATAATGTAACCATACCAGTGTCTCAGTGGCATATCTGAGCCCATGGAATGAAGATTTGGAACCTGCCTCATCATCCAGGAGCTTGGCACCATCTCAAACACAAGTCTTCATCATTCCATCCATTGTACGTTCCCTGTCTTCATACAACCCGCATATGTACACTCCCTGGCCAATTACAACCTGCGTACACCTCAGAAACTAGGGTTTTTGAAGCTCCGAAACTTTTGTCGTCAACATCTCCGACATTGCCAAAACTTTGATGCATCCATGAGATATTCCTCATGCTCTCTTTCTCAGAATACATCTTCAATCATGCTCAAGAGATCCACAATAAAATGCTCTCACAAGAAGCTCTCCATCAATACCCCAAGAGATATTCTCACAAGAAGCTCTCCATTGATTCACACAAAGGATGTTTGCAAGTGTCCATAGCTATCTTATTTATACTTTCATCCTCTAGGTCACTTAACCCATAGCTATCTTATTTTACTTTCATCCTCTAGGTTACTTAACACATTTCTAGGTCACTTAACCTATTTTCCTTATTTTAGGGTTAACCACTTTCCATAGAAAGTTCTCTAATACTTTACCATTTAAATATTCCTTCTTGATTTTGTCACTTCTCTTTATTATTTGAATAATCCACCTTGACTTTGTCACTTTAATTTATCATTTAAATAATGATTTCTTATTTTAGGTCACTTTGACTTCTTTGACCTTTGGGGCTTCAAGCCTTCATGTGGGGGTCCTTCATCTTTGTAAGGCCATAACTCTCAAACCATCAGGAGTTATGTGGTGTTCCACATACCACTGGAAATTGCATGAAAAACACTATCCATCTAGGATAGTTTCACCAATAACTTCATTGATATTCATCTCATTATTCCACATACAAGCATAGGTTCTCTCAACCACAAATCAACCACAAAGCATCTTCCCATGAGGTATTTCACCATAAGGGGACCACTTTGGAGTTCATCCATTTGTACTTCTTATTAATCATGACAAGACAATAATGAGTCATCAAACTATGCATAATATATCAAAGAATCCACCCTTGTCATGTATCAATGATAACTCATTGATCCGTCTTCATCTATGCATCATATCAATGATCCATATTCATCACTTGGTTTCCACTTTGACATCTATCATTTTGATCAAGGAAAATACATATACATTTTTCATCAATCATCAATCAATCAATCCTTTGACATCAATCAATCACTTGACAACAATCAATCAAACCATTGGCATCAATGACAACATGATCCAACAGAAACATCTCTCATAAGAAATTGATGGGGCCTGTGAATGAATAACTAATAACATAAGTGCCCAAGAACGTTGGGAAGCCAGGAAAAGACATTTTTGGAATCATCCATAGATTTCTTTTTCCTACAGTTTTGATCTTATTTTCATGTCCTTAGACCCTCATATTTCTAGGATAAGAAGAGGTTTATCGCCAGAAATTAATCCTATTACTGAAATAGGAAGAAGGAACATTGTGTTGTCAACCCAAAAAAGTGCTCTAAGGAGAACTTTGTCTGATTCATCTAGTTCATCTTTCTCTCCCTTACCTATCATCCATAAGATGGCATATAGTGGTGGCTCTGGTGGCACTGGAGGTGCTTCTTCATCTCAATATTCATCTTTGTCGATGATTGGTAGCTTATATAGTCACCAAGTCCCTATCCAATCTACCACAAACCCCGCCAAAGTCATTAAAAAGTATGGGCTTTTTCAGTTTGAAGAAGATGATAAAAATACCCCATGGCATGTTTCCTCCCCTCTTAACCTAACACCTGCTACTCGTCCACTTCCTAAATTCAAATACCATCTCCCTAGGTTTTCAAGGAATAACACTGTCACTACGAATGAAAACTTGGTGGCATTTTCTAATGCCTGCCACAACATAGGAGCCAATGACAACGATACTTGTATGTGATTATTTGTGAATTCCCTTGAAGGGAAGGGAAGGTCAATTTCTTTGATCTCCCTCCTAAGATTTTATCTACTTGGGAGGATTTATTCTATTGGTTCAAATCTACCTACGAGCAATCCAAAATCCCAGCCGATTAGTTACGGGAGTAAAATAGCATTGCTTATAAGGATGGTGAAACTATCAAGTCCTTCAACTTGTGTTTCACCAAATTATACAACCAAATCCATGAACTCATTCTCCCTCAGAACCAAGCCTCTTTCTTGCATTATTATAATGACCTTCCCCCTATCGTCATAGGCTTGAGGAAAAGGCCATTGATAACCTTGGTTCCACTCTATACACTTGTTTAGAGTATGAAGAACAACTTGAAAGAACATGTCTTCCTAATAGAGACTTAGTTAAACAGACAGACATGTTCGCCCTCTTATAGCATGTACAAGACATGAATAATCGAATGATAGCATATGAATGGAAAGGAAATGTCCCCTCTCTTACCCTTGGAGCTTCATCTTCTTTTGCACCCCCCTTTAGAAATCCAAATGAAAATAATTTTCAGCCTAAAGCTATCATGCCTCGTAGTTGGTGTAAATTTTGCAAGGAAGACCATGAGGAAAGTACATGTGAGGTAAAGAAGAGTGCCAAAGATAAAAAACTTTGGTAAGAGACCTAAAACTACTATTGTTGTCCTAGACTTTGCAGAGACAGAATATTTCATGATCATAAATACTAGGAATAAATCCTATGCTTCCAAAAGCAAATTTGATCCTCCCCGCACTTTTTCTAGCCCAAACGCATATTCACCAACTGCTATTGTTCAAGTTCATAAGGCTCCTTACAATCAAGGAACTACCTCCCCTCTTCCCTCTTCAAAATACAACATTATAAATTAGTTGGCCAACATCAAAGCAAATGAAACCCTCTTGGACATGGTTGTCATCCTTGAACAACAAAAACATCTAAAAAAATTCATGGAAGGAAAAGATTCCATTGTAGCCAACCTATCTGAAGAGATAGATGAAGATGATTCATCTATAAATAAAGGAGGTGTATATAAATTTAGACACCCTGTTAAAAACCCTCGTTCTATATTTCTGTAAAGATTATGGATAAGATTGCCCACTGTTGCCTCATTGACTACGGTTCGGGCCCAAGTGTAATGTCGAATATTATTATGGAAGAGCTAGGCTTGTCTTGTACAAATGAAAACGCCAGAATCATTCTCTCTTATAATAGTCTACAACAAATGACCATAGGTGAAATCAAGGACATGGCCTTGGTTTTGTGCACGCACCCTAAAATAAGGACAACCCTTAATATTCAAGTAACTGATATGCCAATGAGTAACTACTCGATCATCTTAGGAAGAGATTGGAAATCTTTGATGGGTGGATACCTCTCACTCGACGTGACACACTTATCTGTTCCTCATAATGGTAAAAACATCATAGTCCTAAGAGAGGGGAGAATTTCACCTTACATAGAAAGTGTCCCACATCCTAATGTGAATTATGTCAAGGAAGACTTAGGAGTGTATTCCATATTTGTTGAGGAGGACACCACTACCTTGGAACAAATTGAATTTGACAATGGGATGTGGCATATGCACTTTGATGGTTCATGCTCCAATGAAGGAAACATAGATGGTATTATCTTGTACTCTCCTGTGGGTAAAATTCATAACTTTTCCTATAGGTTAGAGTTTTCTTCCACAAACAATGTCACTGAATTTGAAGCATTATTGTTAGGCATTGAAAATGTCTATAATCTGGGTTGTGGTCACCTTACATTTTTGGGGGATTCCGAACTTGTTGTAAACCTTGTACATAAGATATACTCTCCTAGCAACAAGTTAATGAAATGCTACACCCAAACTGTTTGGGAAATTATATTGAACTTACAATCTTTCAACATCACTCATGTTAAAAGGGAATTGAACTCAATGGTTGACCGATTAGCTATTTTTTTAGCCTCTCATAATTAGAAACTTTTTCCACAAAGACCTGATTGTAACTTTCAATATCTGTGTATTCCACACATCCCTGACAATATAGAGTCATGGCAGGTGTTCCCTAGTAATGAGAGCATATTTGATTTCATTCAAAATGAACCTTATAAGCGTAAGGAAATTATATCAATGGAAGATAACAAGATTCCTAAAGGCTTGAATCCTCTAGAAAGTTCATTTTCATCAAGTGATGTAGAAAACAAAGAGAAACATAAAGAAGAGGTGTCAAAAAGGAAAGTGGGTGAAACCATTTCCTTGAACATTAGAACACCCGAGTCTCCAAAGAATGTTAAAATAGGTGCCCAATGTTCTGTTGAAGAAAAATTGAAGTTTGTTCGGCTGCTTGGTGAATTTTAGGATGTTTTTGCTTGGTCTTATGAGGATATTAGTGGTTTTGATCCTGCTCTTATACAATATGTCATTCCTATCAAGGAGGGCATAGAACTAGTTACAAAATAACAAATACCCATTAACCCTGCACTGGAAGCAACTATTCGAAAGGAGTTGGAAAAAATCTTGAAGGCTGGGATCATCTTTTCGGTTAAGTATTCTGAATGGTTTTCCAATTTGGTTCCCGTCCGGAAAACAACTGGTCAAATCCGATTATGCATAGATTTTCACGCATTGAATCGGGCTAGTATAAAATATCACTTTCCTCTCCCTAACATGGAAATGATTTTGCAGCAAGTTGCAGGGTCACAGATGATGTCCTTACTTGAGGGTTTTTCTGGTTACAATCAAATCAAGGTAAAAAGGGAAGATAAATATAAAACCACTTTTATTACTCATTGGGGCACTTTTTCTTATGAACGTATGCCTTTTGGATTATCTAATGCAGGTGCCACTTTTCAAAGAGATATGCAAATAGATTATGACGATTTGATCGGAAAGATTATTCAGATCTATCTTGATGACTTAACTGTGTACTCTAAAAACCGATCATATCATTTTGGTCATCTTAAAAGTGCTCTCATGCGAAGTAGGAAATTTGGGATTTCTCTAAATCCTTCTAAGCATATTTTCAGCATTACCAAGGGAAAGTTCCTTGGACACATTGTCTCTGATTCAGGAATAAGCATTGATCCTGAAAGGATTGTTACTATCCTAAATATTCCTTCTCCCACTTCCAAGAAGGAGGTTCAATCTTCTATGGGTGTTATTAACTTTGTCTGTAGGTTTGTTCCTAATTTTACTGCAATGGTCAAGCCAATTCATAATCTTCCTAAGCAAGATCATTCCTTTTCTCGGACAGATGATGTCAAAAATTCTTTTATAGGGATCAAGAAAGAAATCAGTTCTGCACCAGTTTTGGCGAAGCTGAATTTTGAGAAAGAATTTATGATATATACTACTGCCACAGAGGAATCAATTTCTGCTATCCTCATGCAAGGTGATGACCAAGGTAACAAAAAACCAATGTCTTACATGAGTCAAATCTTGTATGATGATGAGTTTAAATATTCTTTTATTGAAAAACATGCTTTCTCTCTTGTTAAATCTGTTGAAAAATTTATCCACTTCATCTTGGGTAAGCACACGTTGGTAAAAGTCCCTTTACCCGCTGTCAAGTTTTTTCTCTCACAGACTTATCTTTCAGGGAAGCTTTCACATTGCCTTGCCAATATTTAGGAGCATGATTTAACTATCATGTCTTCTAATACCATCAAGGGATGTGACTTATCCCTTAACTTAGCTCAGCATGTTGAAACTAGTGAAGAAATTGATGAACATGATAGTTCTCCGTCAACATTGTTCTACATTGATAATCAAATCCTTCCTGTGTCTGAACATCCTTGGTATAAAAATTTGGATTACTATTTGCAAAAACAAAGATGTCTGGATAACTTAGAAACTCATCAAAGAAGAAGCCTCCATCTCAAATCTTCTAGATACATCGTTATAGGAGACTTATTGTTTAGAAGATCTACCGATGGTATGTTGCTTCGTTGTGTAAACAATGAGGAAGCACAAAAACTTTTACAAGAAACTCATGGTTCTTCAAATTATGTTATTCATGTAGGAGGTCATTTTTCTGCTAAAACCATTGCTTTTAAGATTATCATAAAAGGATATTATTGGCCTTAAATTGTTCTTGATTCTTATGTTTTTTCGAGGTCTTGTGACAAGTGCCATAAATTTGTTGGGAAAGAATGCCTTTCAACCATGCCGCCACAACTTGTCCTCCCAGACATTCCTTTTTCAAAATGGGGTTTGGACTTTATTGGTCCTATTAATCCTCCATCTTCAGTAGTACAAGTCTTTGTATTGACATCCACAGACTATTTTACAAAAATGGGTTGAAGTTGTCCTGCTTAAACATTTGACAGATGAGCAGGTGATTTATTTCCTTGAAAATAATATTTTTCCAGATTTGGTCTTCCTTTGGAAATTATTACAGACAATGGTCCCATTTTTATTTCTGCTAATACGACCCAATTTTTAGGTAAGTTGGGGGTTAAAAAATTTACCTCATCAGATTATTACCCCCAATGAAATGGGCAGGCCAAGTCTACCAATAAGAATCTGATGAGAATTATCAAAATGCTCATCGAAGATAAGCCTTGTCAATTTCACAGTCTCCTCACTTACGCCCTTTGGGCAGATCAAACTACCACCAAGGTGAGCAATGGTTGTACTCCTTTCCAACTTGTTTATGATCAAGAAGCCATTCTTCCTACTGAGCTGGAACTTTCCTCCTTAAGGTTAATGCTACAGGTCGAAGAATTAAATTCTTCTGATGTTTCTCAAAGAATGAATCTTGGATTTAGAAGAGCAAAGGACGTTTGCCTTCGGTAATATAAAGAGAAGACAACAGACTGTTAAAAAATATTTCAACAAGAGTGTCAAGGCTGTCAAATTTAAAGTCAATGAGAAGGTATTGTTTTCGGATTTAGCTCATGCTGATAGAGGAATACTTTCAAAGTTTCAAAAATTATGGTTGGGTCCTTTTAAGATCACTTTTGTCCTGGGTGAAAATTCTTATATTCTAAAGGACTTACATGAGCGATTGTTTTCTTACAACACTAATGGTTCCCACTTAAAACATTACATGGAACCAACTTGAATAGTTTAACGTTGTTTGGATTGTTTTGTATTATAGTATATTTCATTTATGCTTTTACATTAGCAGTTTTCCATTTCTGCTATTTCATTTTCTATCATTTCATTTCTGCTTATTTCAATTTTGTTGTTTCATTTATGTTATGACATTTCTCGCTTTTGTTATTTTGACTTCAACTTTTGTCAAAAATAAAATGTTGGATTAGTTTTTCCACAACGACACTTCTGCAAAGTATTTTTATTCAATAACAATCAATTTTACACAGCTGTCATGATGTTCCCCTTGAAGGCATCATTGAAATTGTTATCTACTTTTACTGTTGTTTTATGAGATAGTTGGTTTTATCCCGCTTCTGCTTTCCTTTTCTTCATCCATTTTGAGATAGAAAAGATCAAGTTCATAAAAAAATTCTCCTTGAAGGAAAGAACACATTTTATTTGAATGATTATGCTTACACGGATAAACCCCCTCATACTTAACACTTTCCATCAGTTATTCCCAAATTCCCTATCATTTTTCCATTAAATCCTCTTACTTCCCCCTGTTGCATAATCATTATGATTTATATCTTCTTGATCTGATGTTACTTGGTCTGTAAAACCAGACATTCTGAGTTCTTAATCTGTTGGAAACATATTTCCCTGTGGATTTGCCAGTTTGTTGACGATTAAAATCGTAACGATGAATTCCGCCCGCAAAGTATTGCTAAATCCCTTTTATTTAAACTATATAATTAATATAATACTAGTATGTGGGACCCCCTTGTAGACTATAGGTGCAAGGATAGACATATTATACATGTTTTGCTACTATTTTTTATGTTGCCTACAGAGTCCTACATTTTTTACGATGCAGTCTTGGTTTCATTTGACATGATAACAGGTGGATGAATCATTTTTGTGGAATGTGTTTTGCGATCCAAAACAATTTTATGGTTATGAGGAGCATGTTATTTACAAATGATATTATTTAACCATGTCACTAATGCTTATGATCAATTACCTAGACACATATATGCAAGAGATATTTTAATGGTAGCATGATCAAAACAAGAAAAAAACTTATGAAAAAATCCTAAAAGGAAAAAAGTTATATGTTTGATCTATGATAAAGGATTATATGCAAGTTTGAACGGAAAAGTTAAAATATATTAGTGTTACTCCTAACTATTATGTTATTCTTGGTTAGTGGGCTATGTGAATTTCATTAGATTTGAATGGGGCACATATAGCATTTCAATATGTATTATGGCATGAAGTTATGACAAGGGTTAACGTGTAAATGGTATTGGGTGGTGCACTATGCAATGGATATCATCGTAGATTTCACAATGGTTTGGTATTGAATACATGGTTTAATTGATTGGTGAATGTAATGCTTGTTGCACTATCTCGTACTTCGAATAGAATAGGCCATGTGATGGAAGTGACGTACATTTATTGCACGTCACTCCATACTCCCCCTATCGGTCGTCACCCTAGCATTGTTCCTTTGTTTCATTTTTCAATCTGTTGTTTGTGAAGCTCCACATTTTCAGGCTCTTGGAAGGAAGAAGGCTCGGCCAACTCGCCATTTAATCATTTTTCCACAAGTATGATTCATTTTCTTTCCATCCATGAGGTATTCTCTGTTGTATGAACAAATGATGGCTCGGTGATGCTTGGATTCTATGTTTTCTTGGGAATTTCGACTGTGTAGATGTGTGTTATAACTCTCTATGATGACTGTAAAATGTTTGGGATTGCAAGCAAAATAATTGTGTATTTTAAGTTGCGCATTGAATGGTTGTTCGATTAGTTTAGTATCATGATGGGTCTCTATGGAATAATAAGTGAATGGTGTTTTATATCGCATTGTGTTGATAATGGAGGGTTTTGTTCTATGTATTTATGTCGGCTATTTCGTTCCCTCACAGTTATGATTGTAAACCTTACCAAGTCGTAGATGGATTTCCAACATTTGTTGTTTTTTTTCTTCAAACCCCGAGTCATGGTCATTGGCCCATTCTTACTAGCTTCTCATCGAAGTATCCCAAGATCCAGTCTTGGGTGACCCCAGCATTAATACATGCCTGTAGGGTTGTGGATTGATACAAGTTGTATATCAACATTATATCAAAAGGATGTGTGTGTCCTCACTGGTGTTGTTTTCAATTTGTTCGATTCCTAAGTAATGGATAGAGGTTTTATATCTATGTGTTTTCTTCTAATATCTGCCACTGTTCAATTAAATTTCGCCTCTCCTCTAAAAGTGTTAAACACACTATGTGCACTAGCTATTTTACCCTACCTGTATTTTCTCTCCTCGAGGGTTAACTATTGGATCTATTTCCCATACTGGGAGTAATAAGAAGACTGTGTGGCTCACTGCTACTTCTTTTTCGAAAGCTATTTTTGCCTGTGGTTTATAGAAGTCTCGAAAGACCATCAAATCTCTGTGTTATTGTTAAAATAGGAATGCGCTCTTGTTGTCTCCCTGCATTTGATTTTGACAAAGTCTGATTTAGATTCCAACTCTCTTTTCTCCCTTTGGGCATCTTCTCGGTTGTCAAATATTGGTTTATCAGTGAAATGGTTATGGAGGTTTTAGGTCGAATCTATGTCTCATCCTTCTATGATAAAATTGGTTGAACAATTACAAATGGAAACAGATACTTGCATACAGTTGAGAGATGTATTATTTTCATTATGGTTTCACTCACTATTGTTTTACCAGTGTGGTTGTGATTGCATATGGATACACCTGTGTGGCTTTTGCTAGGCCCATTCAGGGTTATGGCTAGTTTTAAAAAATGATGTCTATGTGTAATTGGTTATGTTTGCTTCATATATATTATTGGATCGTCATATAGATTACCAATGGTTTTAAAAGGAAGTTATACCCACAAGGATAAGGCTCGGGGTTATTGTTTTGGTTGATTGTTGTTTCATTTCAAGGTTTTGCGGTTGATATGATGAAGGTTGTGTATAATTAGGCATGCTTTGAAGTCTATGCACGTTTTAAAAAGAGACCTGTGTATATTTTAATTGGGCTCGATTGTTAAACAATGAATGTTGATTGTTATCGTGATGCATTATGGACTATCAGGGATAGACGTCAAGCATATTGTTGTGCATTTTTTTTTATTATTTTTAAAAAAGGAAAGAAAAGAAAGAAAGGATCAACGCTTTGTTAAACAGGATTGTTGAATGGAAAGGTTATTTTGTTTATAAGTTATGATTGCACAGACCGTTATGAATTGAGAAATTCTGGGAAATTTAATTATTGGAACAACAGACAGCTTGGTATAAAATTGAGAAACAATGAATGTTGGTGTTTTTTGGATTGATTCTAATACAGAGTTGTGATTATTTATTATTTAATGTTTTTATGAACAATATCCATTATCATCCCCTATCATTTTCTCACTTTTTTGCTCATTACAAATCTCCTCACAATCCCAGATTCACTTTGCGCGCCTTGTTCTTAAAATTAAATGGAAACTTTGTATTACAATAGTTAAAGGATGACACATAGATGGGTCACAGTTGATATGTTTTTTTATTGCAACACAGTTGATTATTTAATGATTTGTTGAGCAGTAATCATTTTCTTACTCCCTTCCATCTTATCACTTTTCCACTCAATACAACCCCCTTGGATATCCCGGAACCAGTATTCACCCCCTTCTCATTGACAAGTATTAAATGAATTTTATGGATTTGATTGCATGGGTCTAATGTGATTGTTGAGCCAAATTTTGTTTCATATTAAAGATATTTCATGTATGGTTTGTTTAAGAAGATAGTTTCTAATGAACGTTGCATACAGGATGAGCTTCTTTAGCAGAGGAAGTCATGGCCAAAGTAATAGGGTCAGAGGGAATTAGAACAAAGTCCCTAGATGGCCTAGATTTTTTAAACATTTTAATGTAGATCAACAAGAGTTAAACCAGATATTCCAAGCTATATTTTTCAATTGGATTGGACAAGGGGTAGTCCAAACTAGGCCAAAAATGCCTCCCTTCCAACCCAGCATGTCCCTGGTATACGTGTTCCCCCCTCATGTCTCACTACAACTTGAACTCCCTGAAAATGATGAATGGCAAGAGATTGTTCACCCAACAGTCTCCCAACATCATGGCTAGCCCAACTTGTCTCTACATGCTTCTCCTCCACCAGTTAACCCAAATTTCCAAATTTCCCCTACACACTCACCTGTATAGTCTTCCCACCCAAGAAAGAGACTCAAAACTGAAGCCCATTGTTTATGGATTAATCCATAAGTGCGGACACGAACCGATCTCCCTAGATCCACCTGGATCTAGAACAAAGCAGGACAAAATACTACTCTTTCCCTAGATCTAGCCTATTGAGTGAACTAAGAGATAAAGGAATATGGACATACCTTATGAGCGCTTTCCTGAGTCTTTGTTGTTCCAAGATTCGCTTCGATGCTCTTGCTCTGTTCAAATCACGACAGAACAAACCAATCAAAGTAAAGGCAGATTAATATATTCAATAGCTAGTCTATACATGTGATCAAGGAATCATGTAATAAAGTGACATCATCTTTATGGGAAAGGGACATATTACTGTATTGATTAATTGAAAGAAAAACTTACAACCTGAGCCTTGATGTCGTAGGTCTCCTTTCGATGGCTTCTATCTCTGACACACACACTTGCTCATGCATGAAGAAAATCAACCACTTATGATGATCTTGCTGTAGTCTCTTGCTGCTGTAGCATCAGTTCTCCATACAGGCTTCTAACCATTCTCCAATCAATCTCTTGCTAGCTTGCTTATGCTTAACCTTTTCAATGAGTAATCTCCTCAATATATAGGAGAAGATATATTAGTTACTTGGATAGGGAATGATCCCA
>ML837479.1:42228-61042 GCA_009831015.1 Picea engelmannii | reverse complement strand
TATTAACAGAGCCAAGTTGACTTACCAGAGTATTAAAGGCATTTAGATGTTCTGTCACAGAATCTCCATCTTCCATCCTAAGATGATACAACTTCTTTCGAAGAAACAACTTGTTTACCAAGGACTTTGATTGATACAAATTCCCTAACTTAACCCATAGTTCCTTGGATGTAGATTCTTCTGAGACATTCAACAACACCAAATCTGTCAGGCAGATTCAAATAGTACTCCTTGCTCTCTTGTCCAACTTCTCTCAATCTTCTTTCGACATACCAATAGGTGGTGTACTAGTAGTTTGTGCACTAGTAGGTTGTGTACCAGTCGTCTGTTTTCCAGTAGGCTACGTACCAGTAGGTTGTGTACCATGATCCACAATGATCCATTGTTCTTTGTCTACAAGAAGGTCCTCCATCTTCAGCTTCCATAGCTCAAAGTTTTTACCGTTGAACTTCTCTATCTTGATTCTAGAAGAACTCGTCATTCCTCTTTCTGCACTCAAATCACCACTGCAAAAGCTCCCATTAAACCCAGGTTTATCACAGACCCAAGATAAACTTGATCTATCAAGACCGAGCCAAACCCTCAACAACAAAGGTGTCCCTCTGAAGCCAAAAATGAGCTCTGATACCACATGTAAGTTTTAAACCTGTGAAGTAAAGCAATGCATATATATTCTTAAGCAAAACAGAATTTAATCAATGGCTCATTCACATAGTACACAGAGATTTATACCGGAAACCCTCAACCGGGAAAAACTTTCTTATATTCATTATAACAAATTTCACCATTCACTATACAATATATACAATGTTTTTAGGTATTTCGTAGATACCAAAACCTTAATCCCTAAAACCGGGATTACTTTTAGTAAATCGCTAAAAATAGCAAAAACCGCTCAAAACAAATTTTGGGGTGTTGCCCCAAACGTTGCACGTAACTAGGGGGGGCATACCTGCCCCCCCCTGGGACCCCCTTAGGAAAGCGCCTGATACACATGACACAAATAGAGCACTACTACGAGGGATCGTCAGACGCAGTTGTCGAATCTAATGCACCCACACACACACATGCAAAGAATATAACACATACCCAACAGAGTTCAGGCATTGTGAACTTTCTTGTAGCAAGTTGTTTCACTTTTCCAATGATTTAACATCTCAAAACTCATACCAAGTGTCCTTATATGTTGCAAAACTTCATTACATTGATATATGATTGGAGGAAAACACCAAAATTTGTTAATTATGGTTTAAAACTCATAGCCATCACCAAAAAAGTTGTAAAATGCATGAAACATAAACTTTGACCAAAACTGATGTTGTTTTTGGGAATATCAATGTCCATATCTTCTAGTTATGGAGATTCTTGTGATATCCACCTTGGCCAACATGTATAATCACTGCTTGGTTTCTTTCTGTAATTTGTTATGACAGTGGTGTGTGAAAACAAAGTACACAGGAAATAGGGTTTTGATGACAAAAATGTTTTATAAATCTCTCCTTGCAAAAGATTTACATACACCACTTTATGCACATCAAGAGTATGATATAGAACACTCTTCAAAATAGGAGGGATAAAGGAACAACAATCTGATATTTCTAATAAAAGGAAGTCAAGTGAGAATTATCCGCTAAAAGCAGGTTTTCATCAGAATAAAAATTAGTTGGCAGCATTAATGATGTATGCAATTTTAGGCTAGGTTCTGCAAATGATTTGACCACACACTTCAAGTTTGATAGTGATTTCCTTCAATGGGTTACTATTACACTTTAAAATGATGCAAAAGACAAGGGTTTCAATAGTTCTAGAAGAGAGGGTTCGCAGCGCCAGAGAAACCAATTCGCAGCGCTGAGGTATTTCAGTGGGACAGGGGGCTTCTTAGTAGAGGAAAAGATGCATGAGGTCAAGAAAGTATCATGGTCTGGTGTGTAGGATTCAAAGGTCCATGGGAAAGTATTTAAAATATGGAAGCAAATAATCTTGAACAGCTCACAGTGCCAGTGCATAAGGCAACATAAACCCCTCTTTCAACCTTTGAACAGTGTGAAAACCATCAAGGAGTACCTGATAAACCTAGTTTTGATGTTGATGCCAGTAGACTTAAGTTGATAAGTTTTCAAGTTATCCAAACTCAATGATCCACTTCATCCAGTCTGCATCGCTAGTTCACAGCGCCAAGTTTGTAGCACCAAATTCAAAATCAATGGCGCACTTTGAGGAGATTGTTGGAAATTTTGGGACATATTCCTTGAAAATTTAATTAAATGAGGGCCATAAAATCCCCTTCGACATGTTTCTTAACTGTAATGATGACAAATTAATGCATGAGGTACTCATGAGTAAGCTGTGAAATCTCTTGGTGAGTTGGCAGCAAATACATCTAACTTTGACTTGACATCTAAACGATTGGATGGTGAAAAAAGGAAAATTGCATACAACTTGGAGGTATGACATGTCATGGTAATGATTTTAGGATCAAAAGTGTGAATCATAGGGACTTATTTACCTTTTCATGATGACTAATTCCATGACATAAAGACTCTAAACCAGGGTTGAACAAAACTTTGTTTATTCAAATAAAAATCTAAGTTATGACCACAACAAGAAGACTCAAAACCTAAGACTTATAAAACCCTATGACTCTAAATAAATAAGTGTTTTTGACCCCCTACAATTCAATGTACTAACACATATGTCAGTCCATTTTCATCTACTATATATTATCACCTTCCTATGATGAGTTTCATGTCGATTGATAGGGGATACATCGATGCCCTCCTTCGACAAGTCTTTTTCTGTCGACTTCATAAAATTATCTGAGAAATAGACTTAGGAACACATCAGTACCTTGGGTCCTACATGCCTCAATGGAACGCCTCCTCGCATTCAAAAGAGGGTATGCATAAATGACCCTTGACCAACTAATTCCACGAATTTTCAAATTCAAATAATTTTTCACATTCACTGGATTGTACTTTAAAAGTACCTTGAGAATCATCGACATCAATGGTGATTTATCTCGCACTTGTTAATGGTATACCTCAATGACTGGTAATCAAGTGGTTTATGTCATGTTCAACATCAAATCATCTATTCACATAGAAAAAATCATATTGTTATAGGATCAGGACAAAGACCCTAGGTTGAGTATTCATCTACATATACACTTTACCCAGGTTTCAATGGTGATTATCCGACTAATATGCATGGTTTAACATAGATCCACTTTGTATTGGCCTGTGACTATGTTCTTATCATATTGTATCTCCACTGTGTATTCTTTTGTGACTGCAATCAAATCAGGTCATAGAGAGATGGGTCCACATTGTATCTTTGGTGGCCATCTCCTCAGTCAATATCATCATGGATCTGCAGTGTATTTATTGGCGTTCGTGCTTTGAGTCAATTGTATTCTGAGCATAGGTATTCCTGCCTCGATAATAGAGCACATATTAACATTGTTTTATGGTTGTCTGCAGCTCCTACCAAGATCTCCAAATCCATACCCTTGCTTCTAAGAATCTACAAAGTGTTTCGACCATCATCATTCCTTTTCTAACTTCACACTTTGGGGGGCAATCTGTTACACATCAAAATTCCTCACTTCAACAGTGTCGCATTTTCATTATCGCAAGTGTCATAAGTGTCACACTTTTTTCACAAATGAAATAAGTGTCTCATTCACTAAGTTTCGTATCTTGAATGACACCATGAAAACACTTTCTACAACCCCTAAAACATGTTAGAAGAATAAGCCTCATCATCTAACAGTCTGAAAAATTGGTTTTACTAGGGAATTACTCATCTTGGTAACTTTTTGGAAGATCAGCACGCCCCTGCTCATACACAGGGAGTGCTAGCACTCCTTGTCCATCTCAGGGAGAGCATTGTAGTGCTCTCTTTCCCATTCTAAGGGAGCGTTGAGTTGGTTGAGGAAATCTTGGAAGAAATCCCACTTTCTTCTTAAGACAGTTATGGATGGATTGGGTTAGTTTGGCTCAAATCTAATTCCAGGGTTGCATCTAAGGAAGATATCACAACTATTGGAGCCATATCCTCAACTAATTCCAAATATACCCAAGGTATTTGAGCCTCTCAAAGCCTATAAATAGAGGAATTCCCATGGTGAAAAATAGGAGAAAATCAACAAATCATTGTTATTTTGATTGTGGATCTTTCGAGAAATGGTTGGATGAGGACTTGGAGATATTATTGCAACATCATTTGAAGATTGTAAGTTTCCTTTTGAAGTTCTCATCTAATATAATTGGCCGATTTCCTTTAAGAATGTGGTTTCATGTGCTTGTTTATGTTTAATTTTATTTTCATAGATGAATTTTCCTTGCCTAATCCATTAGAGTAGAAGGGAGTCGTTTGTTTCTTGTTGTTCATTGCAGGTATTAATTTGTGCCAGAAGTTGGATCAAGCTTGCATACAGGGGAAGCTAGGACAAGCATCGTAAACAGAGTACATCCTACTTCACCTTCTCCTCTCTTTTTCGATAAGAAAAATGAGTTTATAGGAATGGTAGTGTCCAAATGATTTTTTATGTCTTAGTATAGGGGTCAGTAATCCAACATAAATTTCACCTGTCTGCAAGGGGATATTTCAGTAACAATATATCCGATCGATGATAAATTTATTATATATCAATGATAATCTAAAAGGATCCCTATTTTGACCATTACCATTGGGGCCCTGGATGGGGTGCCACCTAGCCCAGAATGATAATGAGACTCCTGGATGTTAGTGTACCCTCCAAGCGCTTGGCCCCTTTCCCAAGATGAATCATTTATTCCATCTATATTCTCCATGGTCTCGTTCTCATGCTAAACATTATGTCACAAGTCTCGTCGATGGCTAGTGTAGCAAGTCTGGTACAGTTGGGTTAAATTCTATTTATATTTTTCTTATGGCTCTTTTATGGGTTCTGGACCTCACCATTTCTCCTTTTAAATCTCCCTGGTGGTATATTGCAATCATATCTCCTCTCGTTGGTAATAATAGCCCCACTTCCTTTCTCCTTTCATTCGTCTTTGATCTTTTTCAGCTCCCCTTCTGGTCTTACCCTCTCCCTCTCTACACCATGCCTCATGAACGAGGTAAACCTCACCAAGGTTCTGAAACCTCTCACATTTTTATCAGTCATCGCCCTTCAATTTCTCCTTCCTCCAGTCTCTTTGATTCTTTGGATAGCCAACAAGATGAGGAGGATTGGGGATATACCATTGTCGAAGAGGAAGTTCCACCATAACAAAATCAGGAAAATATGGAAGCCCCTACTTCACCTCCAACAAGATATTCTCCACTTGAGGTTTTGGTTCCTTTGGTTCACAACAATCTGCAAATTCCAGAAGGCAATTCTAATGGAACACAAGTAGAGGATTCTCCACGTCGGTTCTCTGATAACCAGCTCCAGTTAATCTTTGAACTTTGCACGGACATTGTGGAACAAAATTTTTGTCAAGAGATGATGTAATACATGTTAGTAGATCTCCTAGACTCGTTATCTGGGCAACAACCATGTCAACATTTCTCGGTTTTCCATCATCAGTGTGCATGCGCTCTAGCCGAGCCAATTCCTCCTTATGATGATGGCAGTAGCGGTCAGTCTGGTGTTTAATTTGGAAATCATGCCATGCTTTTTGTTTATCTCTTATTTATAGTCTAAATAGTTTTCAAGAAAGATTTAAATCTAGGATTGCAATGTAGCCAATCTGGAAATTTTAGACATTTTACTTATGACCCCCAAGGCAAACATTTAATGTTATATGGGACTTGGTGCTGGAACTGGTTTCCACTTTTGGCAGTCCAAGCACCAGGTCGAATGATATGTATTTGGAACTTAGTTTCTTGAAGGTAATATAAGCTTCTAACTTACAAAAAAACAATTACCATTGGGGATTTCGATAAAGTGGAATTTATTGGCATGCCCATAATACATATTTGACCACTATTCTAAAAAATCAAAAGGCATACATGTAATAGTTTAATGCAAAATTACATATATAAAGAATGACTAGTAACCATTTACTTATTTCTAGAACTCTAGGACCTATTAAAACTTATTTGATGTGATGACAACAAAAAATGTAATTACATATATATTAAACAATGATTGTCAATTTTGTGAATCATTCAAAATTTCATAGTATCGACAAAGTTGTTCATAGGGATTTTCTGAGCACAAAAAGGAATAGGAAGAATAAAACTCAAAGGAACTAGAATAAGGTTATATTTACTTTACTACATTGAAGTGATGTCACTAATAATGTGGGCATTGAAGTAGCAACTAAATTGAACTCCAACATTATTAACATAGTTACCGACTTAAGAAGAAATGTGACCTCAAAACAATAACTTTGGCCTAAGAAATCCATATTTTTGGGTCAAAAACACCAAAATTGACCACTGAATAAAAAAGTGTTGTTACTAGTAGCACCCTTTTTTGAGAGGTGGTTAAAATTGTGACTTTTTTGAAATTTTGGCCTTGACAACTGATACGATTGTGGAAAATTGGCCCTTGAATCGAAAAGTGATGCTTCCAATGGCACCGATTTTATTTTTGAAGTTAAAATTACAACTTAATTGAAACCATGGCCTTCACAACTAGCACCATCGCAAATAAAAAAAATTAAAATTGGCTCCTAAGTGGTATTACTTAAAAATTTATTTATTAATTAATTAATTATTTTAATTTACATTAAAAAACAAATAAATTGGAAAAAAAACTTCGTAAATAAGTTTTTTTTAAATGAAAAAATAACACATTTTAAAAAATGCATAACACAAATTAAAACAAACAATAAAAACAAAATAAAACTTGAAAAATAATAATAATAATCTAAAACGTTAAAAAAACACTAACTAAAAAACAAAATAAATAAATAAGCACTAAATACCAAAATTTAAAAATAAATATTTTTTAAAAAATAACAATTTGGAGGTGGGGGAGCACGACTCTCAGAATCACCCCACTGTGGCCCACCCAAACCCACACCATTCATCACTGTGAATCACTATATTCATTATTCACAAGGAAAAAATTGTATTCACAACACTAATTACTCCTTTCTCGAGATCTCTCACCCATATCTCCATGGTGGGATTTCATACTACAAATGAAATGTTGTGAGAAAGGGTATCCTATTAGCCTGAGTGGAGGTTCAATCATGTGTTCAACTCCCTACTTTAGCAATGCTACTATAGATTCTAAATAGAGTGATTCTTGTGCTTATTATTTGGTAGGCATAAGACTCCCATTGATAAGTACCCTAGATAATTAATTTAAAACATACATGGGATACTTAGTGATAAGACCAACACTCCTCTAGTAGTAGGTGGTTTTTCCTCTACAACAACCTCCCCTTCAATGGTGCCAGGATCTACAAGGGGAGGGGGAGATAAAATTACTACAATGAGAATTCCAACAAACAATGTGACCTCTACCCAGGTAAATCCTCTTTGATGGTAGCAACATATTGGAGTGCACAATGGAAGAGATCCCAACACTATTGTTTCTCCTATTAGGGTATAATAGCAACAACGTAATTTCATGTCATCTTTAGGGGTAAATTGTCAACATATGCACACAAACATGGCACCATCATATATTGTTAGGAGTAGTACTAAACATTCAAGATGTTGTAAAAATGGATCCAAGATCATTATGAGAATGGTGGCCTAATCGTTTATTGGTGTTCCACATTGGTTAGGAAAATGGTTGACCATTATGATTAAGCTAACTAGGCATTCCTTGTAATATTTAGTATCATCTTCTCTTTTCTCTTATCTCTCTCAATATAATCATTATAGACAAGAAACAATCTTTATGAAATAATGATAACGTAAATGGTTTCCTTGTGCAATGCGTCGGATTCATCAACATAATATGTGGCCCTGCTAGAGATCTAGAGGATGGTTTTGACCAAAATGGAGATAGAAAGAGCATGGTTGTCTTGATTCTTGTATCATTAATGCATGATGAATGTAACTCACAAACCCTCAAATAACATCAACCAAGTACTCATACTCCTTTGATTTTGACACAACTTTGAATAAGATATCATTTTTGGAGGAATACATAGTTTTCTAAGATGAGGTAAGTGCCCCAAACAAACATTGGGAATAGTTGACTTATCAAAATATAAGTTAATATGATCATAAGTTTGGGAAGAGATAGCTTCCCAATAAAATAGTTTCACATAAATATATAAAACATTGTATTGAATTTATTAAAAAAAACAGTATTCACATAAAATTCTAAGAGATGGAGAAAATTGAGATGCACAAAAGTATAAAGTTGAATATTCAAATAAACAAACATTAGTTCATTCATTGCATATTTGCATTGATGGTGGAGTTTAGGTTATTAGGGAGGGAGTTGGGAATATGGAATTTCTACATACTCACTTGTTTTCAATTTTGACTTAATGTATGAGGCAAAACAAAAATGTGATGATGTGATTCTCCTCCCGGGTGTACTTTTTAAACTTGAACAAATGCATAACATGATATTGCATAAAGAGAAAAAAATATATATCTAAATACAATTCTACAAACATGCAATTATTTCACACTTGACAAGCTCATCCGACTAAAGGAGAGAATCATAAGGAAAGCCTATTTAAAATTGATTTGACGATAGCGGTAGGTAATTCTTGAGTAGAACTTAGAGAACTTAGGAGACTATAGTAGGAGAGGAAGAGAAAAGGAAGAGGGGGATGAGGGAAAAGAGAAAGAAGAAAAGGGAGAGGGAGAGGGAGAGGGAGAAGAAAAAGAGGGAAAGGGAGAGAAAGGGGAAAGAAAAAGAGGATGGGAAGAGAGGGAGAGGGAGAGGGAATGGAAGGAGAGAAATAGAGCAAGTAGAAGAAGAAGAGGGAGAGAAAGAGACGAAGGAAGATATATTTCCTAAACTTACTTTTTTCTTCCAATCCCAACTCCAAAACCCAAATTCTATATCCAAAATCCAAATCCCATCTCCCATCTCAAAATACCAAATGATGCCCCACAAATCTCCTTTGCCTACTCATGTTGAGTGCCCCCAACAAATCCCTTTCAACTTTGAGAATCCCTGGCCCTCATATGAAGATGAAATGAGGAGGACTCTCTTTTTCACATTATATTAGAAATGCACATGTAGGGAAACATAAATCTTCATTTTGCATCATCTGTTTTTTGGATTTTTCAAACTATGCGTCAACCATGCATTGACTATTTTGACACAAGGATGAAGCATGTGTAATCTCCCCATTGACACTAGGTCATACCACATTATTATTTTTAATGCACTACCAAATAAAACATAACACAAACATTATGTAAACATGACACAAACATGATACAAACACAATGCATTCAACGCACAACTGACCATAAAAATGCATAAACAATGCAATAATGATGCAAACACGACACAATAAAAAAAAATAACATTTTTTTTTTAATATTTTGAACATCATAAGTATGATGCAAATATGGCACTACGACAATATAAACATGATGCAAAACCCTATCATAAAAACTACCAATACAAAAAACAACTTGACCAATGATTTGAGGGTTATAGCGATGCAAACCAACAATACTACAACCCCATATTGTAATAGTGAAAACATTTAAAAGAGAGAAGAGGTTGAATAAAACAAAGTGACAGTCTCCAAAGTTCACTTGCTAAATTTGGATACTCTCTTGAAGATTCATTTGAGATAAGTATATTTTTCCAATGTATTTTACTATCTAACCAATTTGTTAAACAATATTCAAATATGTGCATATGCTTTTCAATCTAGCTTGTTTTGAGGATGATTTTTGTTTTGTTGTATTAGGTTCTTTACAGCGCTGTTTTTTTTCCTTAATATAATTATTATATATATATATAAAAGAGTAAATTGGTAAAACAATTTTTTGTTGTAGTATTAGGTTTTTTTTAATAGTGCTTTTTTTTTCTTTAATATATATTATATATATAACCAATGTACTCTCTTTTTATTATTATATATATATATAGATAGAGTAAATTGGTAAAACATTTTTTTGTTGTTGTATTAGGTTTTTTTTAATAGGGCTTTTTCTTTTAATATATATTATATATATAACCAATGCACTCTCTTTTTATATATATATATATATATATATGTATGTGAGTAAAAATTATATTTTTTTTGGTTGTATTGAAATATTTTAAAATAATACTTAACCTTATTTTTTTTTAAATCATTAGACTTTTTAAGAGTGATACGAATAAATTTTAAGGGACACGTGGTTTGGATAAAGTTTGGATCTTGATTTAAGTTCGGAATTTTAAAAAATATTTAAATTTTAAATTATTCTTAAGAGACACGTGGTTTAGATAAAGTTTGGAACTTGATTTAAGTTCGGAATTTTTAAAAATATTTAAATTTTAAATTATTTTTTAATATTATCATAGGATTAGAACAAATTTGATAGATTGTTTTATCATCCATAAGTTTGGAATTAAAAAAATTAAAAAGAAATAAAAGAAATATATTTAAAAATATGGTTAAGAAAAATATTTTTTTTACATGGATGATATTGAAAATTATATTGATGATGATGGTGGTGGTTAACGTTCACTGAGATCAAAATTGGTATATCAAACTTTAAGAAAAGCAAGAGATTACTTGGATTTCTTTAAAATGTTAGTTGAACACTTGAAAAGCATTAAGAGAAGCGTTCCAAGATCACTAAAGTTTTTATGACTTAGAAGGTTGGGAAGATCGGTATTATGACAAATATTTGGAAATTGGTATCTAATTTGGGTATATGTAGGACATTCTAGGAGAAAGTGTTTTTCATCTTCAACCCTCTTGGTGTCACAAAGGTAACATATTATTTCTTGCCATGGTGTTTTGGGGATTGTCCAACACCCAATTTCACTATGCAACTCATGAGTCATGAGAATTAGTTCTTATTTTAGCAATATTGATTCTTTTCTTTACGCTAGTCAAAATTGAGAGACACTTTTGATCTTCAAGGTTAGGGTTAACCACCTCCTTATAATATCTTAATTTTATTTTATCCTCTAATTCTTTATCGCACCATAGATTCTCCTTAAATTTAGCTTGCACAATCTTTTTAATATCATCGATATTCTATAGAATAACTTCTTCTTTCATTCCCCAATGATTTAGCCAAGACTTGGCATCATCATGTCATCCCCGCTTGAGTCGTTGGTGATTTTGGATAGATTCTGAAGCAATTTTGGGGAGCCTCTTGTTATCCATGTTGTTTATCTTGTTCTTGTACATTAAGTATCTAATCATAGTTGTGCTCTCAATAGGGGAAATGCTCGGTGTTGGACACAGTGGTATGATATTGTCATTGATTCCAACAGGGTGCAGAAGAATCCAGTATAAACCCAAAGATCAAAAGGAAGAACGTTAATCGAAGCTCAAAAGATATGGCACGTTTGAAATAACACATGAGACAGAGTTCTATGGATAAATAAATCCGTTTGTAAAGGATCGAGTTACAAGAACCGTTCATTCTTAATTTGGGACAATCCAAGAACGTTAGATCGAGGTAAAGTCAGAGGTTTGGAATAATTAAATCTCAACCGTCAGATCTGAAGCAGTAGGATTATGGACCATTGGATCAAGTAGCGGATAAATAACTTCGCCATTTCACCACTTCAACAATTAGTGGAGACAAGAAAAAATCCACGAAGTCGTGAAGTCGCGAACTCCTGTCAACCATCGGATCAGAGGAAGAGCAGGGAAATCATGTCAACCGTTGATCCGGAATGAATATTGAAACCGTTCGATCGCGCTAAAAGGAAGAAGGTGGTGAAATCCAGTATTGACCTACTCTGGTGATAAGAAACTCAGATAAACCAAGAAATCCCGAACTCTGGAGCCCCAGAGTTAATAGAAGTCGTCGATCAAGACAAGAAAAGATCTACGGTGATAGATCTATTTGGCACTTCAGCAATGATCGAAGGATGGTATAAAAGTTCCAAAACTCCCGAAGCCACGAAGTATCGAAGCCACAAAGTGTAAAACCATGATCCAAGAGGGAGAGATGTGGCAGAAGACAAATATGACTCGTGGCCCAATTGGCTAGTGACAAGTGTCAAGGTATAGTTGGCACATTAGGTATACAAAAGTCACGAATCAAGGTGACACGTGGCAACCACTCAGCTAGTGCCACTTCACTCCAAGACTACATCCTCCGGGGATATCCAACTTCTCCTACCAGCCAAAATATCTGAAGCGTTGAAGGCGGAAATCACAAATTAACATTTGGTCATTGATCTAAGATCCTACGGAATATTTCTTAACTGTCCGCTCAAGTACATTGGAAGAATAGAATAAGCGTGAATCACGAAGTAATGCTAATTGTTGATCTACTTCGGGAGCATTCTCGACCATTGATTAAGCATAGTGGAAGGATAGTGTAAGCAGAGGTGTTAATCGACAACAAGCAGTCACTGTCATTCTATGACTTATTTGGTAGGTAAACCTCCGGAGGGATTACTCTACTCCAGAGTCTTGGAGCTATGAATAGCCGAAGTCCAAGATTGAACAAGAACCGTTCATCTCAACTCTTGATTAAGTCCTGACTGTCGATTTCTTTGAAGCCTCTGGACAAGCCAGGATCGTCCATCTAACGGAAGATTAAATATTGATCATTCGATCTACTAGTGAATACAGTATATGCACTTTGGCAAAATGTACTCCAGGAGGATTGAATGACTGCAAAGGCCAGAAGTACAGAAGGAAGAAGTACCGGAGAACCTGGTTCTAACATCAATCACATGATAAGGTAAAGAAGCTAAAGGGGCTAGAAGTAAATAAGCCCTCAGACATTTGAATATGGTCCCACGTAGAAGAATAGGGCCGGAAGAAAAAAGCACTAATAAAGCAAATGCTTGGAATAGATAAGCTCGTGGTTTCAAGCTCACAGTCACATGAATTTTGGTTGAAGGGAGCACCTATTGATTAAGACTCTAATTCACAACAATTCGAGATATGTAGACTAATGAATCGATACACAGTCATGATTAAAGAAGAATTAAATCATGAGCATTATGAATAAAGAATAAAAAGAAAAAATGATATTGTTTAAAGTTTAATATTATCATTTAAATGAAGAGGTGCAATGGTTCAAAGTTCAAATAAAGGGACACAATGCTTCAAAGCTCACACTAGTTGGAAGACTAAATAAACAAGAATGGTGAGAAGAAAGTGTCTCTGCAGTCCAGATCAGGAGATCAAAAGCATAAGCAGAGTCCAAGAAGGAAAGTTGAAGATACTAATGTAGTGAGGGTGGAAGGGAGGAGCAAGGAAGGATTCATATCCTTTACTAAGCAAAGTGTGAAAACAAGGGAGTTAGTGCTTCTTAGGGATGGTGCCCTAAAGACAAGGGAGTTGGTGCTTCCTAGGGTTGGTGCCCTAAAACAAGGGAGTTGGTATTTCCTAGGGTTTGTGCCCTGAAGAAGGGGATTTGTGTCTCCAAGAGTCGGTGCTCTAAAGAGGATTGGTGTCCTTCACAAACACAAGATTGTTCTTTATAAACTTTGTAATGCTTGTTGAAGTATACTTATATAATTGAATGTTTAAATACAAAGTCCATTGTTGATCAATAGTGATGATAATTAGAATAACAAATTAATTACTAATTGTTTAAAAAAGTAATATTGATTCACACCCCCCCCCCTCCTCTCAGTATTTCCAACACTCACTTCGATGAGGAGGATGGAATATGGTGTATTTCCCTTAATTTTGAGATTATAAGTTACAAAATTCTTTTGGATCTGCTCTATCTTTCTCTGGGATTCTCAAGAGATATTGCATCCCCAAACTTAACATCACTAACAAGAATCTCAAAGAGGAGTTTTTTCTTATCCCATAGCCAAAGCTCTGCTAATTTACAATTATTTTCAAGCCCATGATAAGTTTTCCACATTTATCATTTTCTCAATGCTATACTTTTAATTAATCTTGTGATGAACATCAATTCCAAGATACTTATATGATATCATAGATGTTCGTGTTGAATTTAATGATCATAACCTTTGTTTTGTCAATATTTACAGTCATACATATATAAAAGCAAGAATCCTTAAAAATTAAATTTCAATGTATATTTATATGTTTTTATATTTTTAATATAATATTATAAATAACAAAATATTTTGTTCCCTCTTTTTAAAGTAGTCATATCATCTTCCCTCTTCTCCATGCTAATGCCTTTTAAATACATGGGTAGTCATGTTGATGGTAATGAGTTACGAATCATATAAAAAGAATTTATTAATTATGTTAGAATTTGTTTTTCTTTTTTAAATATGGTTAATATTTATGGTAGATTAGTACTTTTAATTTGTTAAATATGTATAGATATATTATTAGAATTGTTATTTTTTTAGCAAACAAATTATTTTTAAAATTTAAAATTTATTTATTAATTATGATATAAATATGTTAAAATTGTTATTTTTAGCAAATAATTTTTTTTTTTTTTAATTTTAACTTTATTTATTAATAATGATATAAATATGATTGGGGTTGGTAACTGGGGGTTCTCTTCAGCCCCAGGGAACAATCATTCTCACTTTTGAATTAAAATTTTAAGTGTATTCATTAATAATGATATAAATATGATTGGGGCCGGTAAGTGTGAGAGGGGTTCTCTTCATTCCTAGGGGAACAATCATTCTCACTTTTGAATGTAGTCTAGGGAAAATGACAAATAAGAAAGCAACCACACATGGACTCTACCAAGGGATTAAGCTCACCGTCATGCACCAGATCACCAACCTCACTTCAGTCTTATTATCAAGCACATTGTCTCAAAATCTACTCCTTCAGATGCTTGATTAAATTCCATCCTAGCTTGAACCCGACATATCAACAAAACATTTGAATCTATAGTTTGGTTTCACATCTTATACTAGAATAATAGGTTAGCCGATAACAAAGCTAACCTGACAACTTGCAAAAGGAAGGTGGGGTACTTTATATTAATCAACATAGATATGAATGTCCCATCCCCTAAGCAATCATTTGGGAAAATGGCACTAGGAAAGGAGGGTCTTTTTCATTCATCAAGTACAAGAGGTATATGACTCCAACCCATCGACTTATGTTGCATTTATTCACCACCTTAACCCATCGACTTATGTTGCATTTATTCACCACCTTGGCTAATGAATACCCTGCATCATTTTTATAGCTCCATGATGGGTTAATGGGATTTCATGGACTCCAAGCTCGCTCTTGGTTTAGCCATTTCACGTGGGGTAGTGGTGTTATGGATTTCTGGTAGTTGGGTCTCAGGCCCCCAACACTCTCGAAATTGGAATATGCAAGGGATTGTGCCCTTCTCTCGTAGTGCAATTTCCTAAACTTCTCCATTTTATTTCAGTAAAATCAATTTGTGCTCTCTCAACCTATCTTCTGCTTTGGGATTTATATGGTTCAAAAAGAAGTGATCAAAATCACGATATTTTTATTTATTTTTAAAATTCTAAAGTTTTATAATAAAATCATATTTTCATTTATTTTTATAATTATATAGTTTTATATTACTAGCTTTATAATAAAACCATATTTTTCATTAAATTAAAAGTGTACCTGAACCAATGTGAATATTAAGGCCCCACATATACACATAATCATAATAAAGGCATTAAGGACCCACCTTTGTCTACCAACAACCTCTCAATAATTTGATACGCACCTCATGTTTTTTTTTAAAACAAATAATTTAAGACATTGTCATCATCAAGATTTTATACATTTTGTAAGATATTTTAAGAGGATAAGCCCATTTCGGCATTAAGGACCCACCTTTGTCTACCAACAACCTCTCAATAATTTGATACGCACCTAATGTTTTTTTAAAAATCAAATAACTTAAGACATTGATTAATGTTTTTTTTTTTAAATCAAATAATTTAAGACATTGTCATCATCAAGATTGTATACATTTTGTAAGTTCTTTTAAGAGGATAAGCCCATTTATATCATATGTTTTTCTTTTGTAATAGTTGATGACAATAACACATATAAGACCCACCTTTCTTTTTCTTTATCTCAACCCAATGTAGGGCACGTATGGGATAATGTGTTATTATAATTAGGATTGGAATGTTTTTCTTATCAATCAAATCTTAAATGTTATTTTTAATCGCAGTCTAAATGTTATATGAAATAATAATTTTTTTTTTAGTATATTTGTTTGAAATCTAATGAGAAATTGTTAAATTTACATATTTGAGTGATTATTTTTGTGTAATTCAAATACCCCAAGGGTTTTTCAGTATGTTGAATCCATTTCTACATTCAGAAATGGATTTTGAACAACAAAAAATAGTGATTTTGTGGAAATTTATGCTGTCAGATTCCAACAAAAAAAGCCATTTCATAGAATAATTAGCCAACGCCTTACTTTTATACTTTTCACTATGTTGGATGAAGAAAAGTTTAGAAAATATAAAGTTGATGGTTATTTTGTAAATTTGCTATTTATTATTTTCTATAATTATATGAAGATTGTTCTGTTGTTGTTGTTGTTGTTGTTGTTGTAAACGTCTATTTGAATGTATGGTAATTCAATTTTCAGTTATAATAGTGATTGATAATTTAGTGGGACTTAACGAAATGTGGACTTTAATTAGATTAGAATAGAAGATCTTACAACACACTCCTATTTGAAATGGTCAGTTTGAGTTGATTGACCTAGCCCCTTGGGATGTGTGTGTGTGTATAGTCCAAGGGGTTAGTTCAACATGCCAATGTTGTTGGGCATTTGGTTATCTCTATACTAATAGGTTCCTAGTTTGAATCCTCTTGGGGAAGCATAATAAACTAAATCGATGAATTTATTAAGGATACCATCCACGAATGTGAGGAAGCATCTATTGGGTTTCCTTACCAAGATTTCCTTAATACAAGGAAATCTTGGTAAGGAAACCCAATAGATGCTTCCTCACATTCGTGCATGGTATCCTTAGTAAAGTAATATATTTCACAAGAGCTAGAAGATTTTTATTCATTAAAAGGGGTGCAGACTAAACCATTGAGTACAAAATTAAGAATTGATTTACAGAGAAAAATTTCAGTTTTTTCAGGCCAGCTATCTTCCATACATCTACATTGTCCCTATAATTCCTCCACTGCCTAAGAATACTACTAAGCTTAACTGAGTAAATTCGGTAAAAAATATCGAGTATGCATACAAAAAAACAAAACATGTCTAATTTTAAGGCAGGAAAATCCTAGACCTCTTCCTTTTTGACATCTTCATCATTTGACGATGCCATTGAGACATTTAAATCTGGTAACAAATGTGCCTCTTGTCTGGACGAGCAACCCACGGCCATACCAAGAGCAGAGATCTCAAGTGGCTCATTCTGTTGTGCCAATTGTTGTTACAAGAATTCCTCTTGACGATGCAAGAAGTCAACCTCGTCATGTAATTGTCCCACTAAAACCTTGTGTTATGCCAATGTATCCAAAGCAAAGGAAACTATAGAATTAAGTGCATTCACCTTAATAACTAGTCTTCAAATATCCATAAAATTATTGTACATCACTTCCTCATCCTAGGACTTTACATTCATATCGGCCTCCATAACTATCAGGTTGCTCGAAGCCTTGTGGCAATGGAAAATAAGAAATTGAATGCCCAAACAAAATACGAACGAACCTTCAGGCCCGTCGCTCCCCAAAATGAGACCAAACAACAACCAGGATGGCTAGGAAACAACGAGTATAATGCTTTCCCGATTCCAGAATAATTTTATCAGCAAACTTTTGACTAACCATATAATCTTCAGGACGACATTTACAGAATGAATATCATAACTTCCCTTCCAAATAAAATCCATACATGCACATCGTACCTTACCATCGCTTCCCACATAAGTTTGAATGAATTCACCTTGCAAGCACTCGAGCCAGCTGACATCAGAGCCTGAATTTACCATCGTGACCTGTACTTCCTCCACCCGATCATTCTCTTTCATTATGGAAACTTTTCGATCTGAAGTCATATCCATCGAGCTAGGAACGAATTTGTACTTGGCTCGTACCATCTCCCAGGAACTCCCACAAGCCAAAGTACTTTGCCCACTTGCGGAACTCATTATTTGCAATGCCCGTTTAGCCTGAGATAATTATTGCAAGACATTATTTGTGTTCCTTCCACATGCTAGAATGAACTGTCGTTCCCTCATAACCATAATAAGACTATAAATTAGCACTTGCATGAACCTTCCACTCTGAGGCATAATAGAAACATCTAGCCCCACGTGGACCATACGGGCCCCACTTAATTGCCAAGCCCTCTTCATTAAGGAGGAGTGAAAATTTTCATTGTCCCACAAACCCCCAAGGAACCAGGGACTAAACCAATGGCTCTATTATCAATTTCATCTGCTTCTTTGTTATTTTCTCGGAGGATGTGGTAAAAATGAACATAGAGATTGGTCAAAGAAATTTTAATTTGCTATGTGATGACCTTCAAGCTAGATTCTTTGGGAGGGGTTCCAACAAAAAAATATTTGATAGTGTTTTTGGAATCGTCCACAATATTCATATGCAAAATTTGTTTTTACTTTTCTAACTACACCTCCTGGTAGCCTGCATAGGTTTCTACCTTATTATTCGAGGTTATACCTAGATTCCAGTAGAAATATAATTCTCAAATTCCTCTATGACCATAAAACATCCCATCTGTCTCCCTTATAAAAACATAACATAAATTTACATTTAAAAATTAAAAATTATAAGATAATAAGTCTTTTTGCTTTTGAAAGTAAATTTAAAAACACTCCATTAACCTC